>JAKSZT010054334.1:9225762-9264190 GCA_026826555.1 Tolypeutes matacus | reverse complement strand
AAAATAAAATAAAATAAAATAAAATAAAATAAAATAAAATAAAATAAAATAAAATAAAATAAAATAAAATAAAATAAAATAAAATAAAATAAAATAAAAATAAAATAAAATAAAATAAAATAAAATAAAATAAAATAAAATAAAATAAAATAAAATAAAAACAACCTGGCCCTGTTATACCTTAAAAAAAAAAAAAGATCTCAGTTTTTTCCCTACTTCCTCCTATCCCATGTCTTTTAGCAATCTGTAAATATGTAGACTGCTACAAATATGATTACAGCACTGTCATTATTTAGAGTTTTATCTATATAATAAAAATATCTAATCTTTTAATTCTAAGCTATATTAGTAAGAAATTATGAGATCATCATAGCACCTCAGTTGTTGGTCATTTATAAACCGTTTAACTTTGAATGTGATCAAATTCAATGTAAACATTTGGATAGGTTCAGAATGAAGATTTTTTTCTAAAATGTCATTAAAATTACTTAAAGCATTCAACTATCTGATTCAGGATTCTAATTATCTGCTACAATTGCTATGATTATTATACTTTATTACATTAATTTTAGACAAAATATTATAATATAGTGCATAAACCACAGTACTTAATTTCAGATACATTATACTGCTCTAGTCACACCAGAGTTCTACAAATAAAAGCATGATCAAAATTATATTTTTCAATTAGTAAGTGCAAAAAAGTCAATATAATTTGACTTATCTGTAGCCTCGACCTGTCCCCTGAATTCAACTTATATATTCAACAAGTGCGCTTAGAGGTACACAAATGAATACTGAATGCTTAATATGTCCAGAACTGAATTCTCTCTCTCCCATTTTAATACTCCTGCAGTTTTCCTCAGCTTAGTGACTAGCAGCTCCATTTTGCCAGTTACTTAGTTCTTTCACATCCCACATCAAGTCTGTCACTAATTCCTATTCAATCTTCCTCCAAAATGTATCCTACATTCCCAACTATTCTGGTCTAAGCCATTATCATTTCTCACCTGGACTATTACAATAGCTCCTAACTGTTTTCCTGATCCCTCCTCCACCTAAAGTCTATTCTCAACATAACAGCCACTAATGATCCAAATCAAATGTAAGTCAAGTTATTTTAATCCACTTCTCAGAACTATGAGCTTCCCAACTCATTCAGTTATGGTCCTTAGATTGCCTATAAAACCCTATATGATCTGGACCTTCCCTACTTCTCTGACCTTCTCTCCTGAATACTTTCTCTCCACCTGGTATTCCTGGAACACACAGGCATGATTTTGCTTTAGGACCTTTGCACTCACTTTTCCTCCACCCAGAACATTCCCCTTGCAGATATTTGATATAGCTTCCTCCCTCAACTTCTTCAGTTCTCTGTCCAAATGACACTTTATCAGTGTGGACGCTGTTTATCTTTCTCTACTCACCAAAATGTGCTATATCCTCAGAACCTTGAAGACTGTCTGGTACATAGTAGGTACAAAATGAATATCTATGAATATTTTTGCCAATTTCAAGGAAAATGAGAACAAAACTGTTCTAGGACAACTAAGTCAAACATAATTATATTTAATATTTATCATTAATACTGATAACAATATGAAGTAAATTAAATAATGACAAAGAAAAAACTGAGTAACTTTTCCCTAATGTATAACCAAAAGGCAAGGTACAAGATATAGCAGGTATAGGAATAATATTTTTCTTCTTTATCCTGCAAAGTGCATGAAAGAGCTAAAGGTAGTTATATATTTTAAAGCTGTATTAAAAGCTATCTTTCCTCCCAAAGCAACTGTTAAAGAGAAAAAGCAATGACATTTCTGGGCTTCTTCATAGCCCACCATCAAAATTCACTAGTTTTTTTTTGAATACACTTTTTGTATATCGAAATTTTAAAGAAAAATCATGCATAGCATACACTATTCCCATATATCAACCCACTAATACTTTGAAAAATAATAAATGGTGACTTGTCACAAGTCTGTAAAAGAACACTGTATCAGATGAGCCTGAGTCCAACTGCCTTTAGGAACTAATTAATTAGCTCAAAATGCTGATACTGGAAACAGATATATTTGATTTGTGGAGGTTTGGGGATATAAGTCCATCACTATTCTCCAATTTCTATTATTTACAGGTTCAGATAAGAAAGAATAAATAAGAATACATTTAAAGGGGTTTGTAATATGGGAGTAAAACCTGCAGGTGGACAGAGTTTTATTTTCTATAAAAATATGGAAAATAAAGAATGCTTTATAGCTGAGCCTTAAAGAAGATTTATGAAAATATAATTTGATAATTGAAGCAGAGATATATCAAACATATTGCATTAGTTGATTTGTTAATGAAACTGGGGACCAAATTCAAATTTTTAATTTAAATAATACTAAGAAATAAAAACTAGATTATCATACTTGAAAAAAGCATTAAATAGATACCCACTAATTTTGTATGCATCTTTAACAACTCTAATGAATAAATATGTTTGTGATATAAGACAAAAAGCAGGATATAAAATTACCTGAAAAGGATTACAATCATGCATTTAAAGAAAACAGAAATGGCTATACATGCTAGAAAAAAAGGGTTGGAAGGTAAAACAACAAACTATTAATAGTAAATTGTATTAGGATGGAGAAACTAATGGTGATTTACCATTTTAATGATTATAGTAATAATTAATGTTTCCATTTATAACATTTTATTCAAAAACTTATACAAGTACCTAATTGCCATTTAACATAATTGTAGAGAAAAGTTACAAGAAGGAAAAGATGTAACAATGTACTTATTTTATCTACTACAAAGGTGGTTCTCAATCAGTGTTATAATAGTTACTAAGTTGTCTGCTTTCATACTTATATTGGAACAAAATAAAAGTTATTCCTTTTTAAGAACATTCTTCCTTATCTGTATTTAATGTTATCATGAATGACAGAAAGGGTGAAGTAACAGGAAGTATGCCATGAGTTGGATATCTCAGAGCCTTTTTTATGTATTCTGAGATCTGTCTACTGTATGAGTACCATTAGGTATGTTGTTACAGAAAAACATGTTTGAGAACCACCATACCACAGTGTCATGGAGAAAAGTGAGCACAACTGCTTTCTCTACTTACTTTCCCATTGCTGACAATACCTCTTTCCCCAGGATGCAATTTAAGTACATCTTGACAGAACAATTGGTGAGTTTGAAAAATATTTACTCCAATGGTATTATATTTTTTCTCAAAGGCATTCTTATCCATTCCCTAAAGCATAAGTTAAGAGTGATCAAAGTAATAAAAGAACAATACATAAAGCTTTTTCATAACAAAATCTACTTTAAATAATATATTAGTATAAAATTTTAAATTATAGCAAATTATGATTTTAAAAGTATTATTTTCTTGTGAAATTTTGAAATATTTTTCAAAAAAATTCTCTTGTCAAATAAATTACAATATATATTTTAAAATCTTGTTATAAGTATGTAGAAATTGCTATTCATTCCTTGAGAATTTCATGGGGATTACAAAAATAACAAAATGCTAGGGAATAGCATGAATTTAAATAAAAGTTATTCAGTTAAATGAAATGACAAGATGCTAATTAAATTCTAAACTCAGTACCTCCAGTTTGGTTTCAATAAAAAGTAGTGTTTAAAATAGAAATACCCTATGTTATTCCCCTATATCAATCCCACAAAACCAAATTAGTAACAGTTCATTTAAGTACAGAAATACACAAAGTAACCTTTGGTCAAATAATCAAAAAATATTTAGAGACTCACAGAAAATAAATCACAAATAGGTCCTTATACCTTTAGGCTAAGATTTACATCTCTATATCAGTGCTTCTCAAACTTTAATGTACATACAAATTACATGACAACCTTATAAAACTGTAGATTCTACTTCAGTAGATCTAGGGTGGGTCTTTAGAGTCTGAATTTCTAACAAGATCCGGGTGGTTCTGGGAAGATGGAAATGTTTCCCTGCACTGTTCAATATGGTAGCCACAAGCCAGACAATAACTGAGCACCTGAAATGTGGCTAGTACAACTAAGGAACTGAATTAAAAACTGTATTTAATTTTTAATTAATTTAAATTTAAGATAGCTACTTGTGATAGTGACTACAGTTTGGGACAGCTTATCCCTAGACTCTCATATCCCAAATCTCCATTTCCATCAAGCCTTGTCTGACCACCACTGTAGCAGACAGTCAATAAATATTTTTTGAATGAATTAATAAATCTCTCTCCCAGCTCAGAGGGAAAATTTCTATCTTTAGAAATCCCCCTTATAGGACTCCTTCAGATAAATAACGGAGCATTATTTGCATAATACTTTATCTACCAATTCTTTACTTAAGTACATATTCTAACTGAAATACCATCAACTTTAAGAAAGGATTACAAAATAATAGATGAAATATATGAAATTTGATTTGTTAAATGTCTGTATGCAAAGTCATGTCACTTAACATATATCTTTACACAGTGGAGAAGAAATATTTATTACTCACAATTGATTTTATTTGTTATTAATGTTTTTCAATAACAGAATTTCCAAGGGCATTGACATATTTTGAAATCTGCATCATGTGCATATTTATCATTTTAAATAAATAGCTACTGACCTCTGTAATGAAAGTTTTAATTTTATCTCCAGAGTAAAGAGCTGCAGCAGTTTCTTCCTTTGCCAGTTTCCAGAGAAAGCTTCTCAAATTGCTGTTTTTCTGTGTAAGAAAAGCTGCCAAAATTCCTCTAGAAATAGCTGTATTTTCTTCTTTTATATTTGATGTAGGATTATAAATAACCCCCAAACGACTATGAACACTTGTTTTCTGAAAAACACAATATTAATAGGTTAAGAAGATCAGAATCTTACATACCTTTTTACAGTTGAACTTTTTTCTTTCCAACCAAACTTCTTAACTTTACCATACATCATCTTTCACTGTCAAAGTCTTTCTATGATGATTATCCTGGACATGGTACACCACTGAGATATACTAAATAACAATCATTTTAGTTCTAATTGCTTCACCTCTTTTTGCATGAAGTTTCTTTTTATAATGCAACACTTTGATTAACCCTCTTTTTCACACGTGAAATAACAGAAAAAATGGAAAAAACAAAAATGTAGAGCTCAGTCAATCTTCACTAGGTGAAAACCCATAAAACTACGCAAGGTCAAAAGTAAAACATTGCCAGCAACCAAAAGACATCCCTCAAATCCCTTCCCAATTACTACCCCATTTTGCCTTTCCAAAGACAGCCTCTATACTGACATTTATGGGAATAACATCCTGCTTTTGTTTATAGTTTACCACCTCAATTTGCATCCTGAAACATTTAGTCTGTTTTCAAACTTTATATAAATGGAACCATATGGTATGTATTCTTTTGTGCCTTTTTTCACTCAACCTAATGTTGTGAGCTCATTTTTGGTACTGTACAGAATTCTATGGTCTGAATATACTACCTTTTATCATTTCTAGTGTTGCTGGACATATTACTCTTTTCCAGTATAGGGCTTTATGACTGAGATATGTACATCTTCAGCTTTAGGAAATGCTAACCAGTTTTTCAAAGTAGTTGGACCAGTTTTCACTCCCACCAACAACACATGTGAATTCCCATTATTCCATAGTCTCATTAACATTTTTCATTACTAAGTCTCTTAATTTAAAACTTTCTGGTAGACATGTAAAGGTATCTCATCAGGGTTTTAATTTGCTATTCCCTGATTACTGATACTAAACACACTTTAACATATTCATTGGCCTCTTCTTAATTTGCCTGCTCAATCTCTTGCCAATATTTGATTGGATTATCTTTTTCTTAACTCATTTGTAGTTCTTTGTTATATGTGAGCAAACATCTACCATTCTGTGGCTTGTCTTTTAATTCTACTAGTGGTGTGATTTTTATTAAGCTTTTGCTGATGGCTACTTTGTGTTCTGCTTTAGAAATCTTTTCCTACTCTCAAGTCATGAGACAATCTATATTATCTTCTGAAAGCTTTATTGTTTTGGCTTTCAAATTTAGATCTACAATCTATCTGGAATTGATTTTTGCTTATGATGTAAAGATGGGGAAGTTTAAAAGAAATCTTTACTGTTTTATAAGGCCAACTTTATAATAAATTCACAATATAAATAAATTTTTAATATACACATGGGTCTATTTCTGAGTTTTTAATTTTTCCATTGGTCTATTTTTCTATCTCAGTCATCAACTATAGAGCTTTATAGAAGGTCTTGATATCCAATAAAGCAATTATCCTACCTTCCTTTTCTTTAAGAGTGTTTTAGCTGTTCTTTTTGGCCTTTTGAATATCTACACACATTTGCAAAACAGCTTGACAATTTATGTAAAAAAATGCTGACATGTGTGTTAGAATTGCATTGAGATAATATATCAATTTTAAGTAAAATTGACATCTTTACAATATTGAGCCTTTCAATTCACAATCCTGGTATATCCCTCTGTTCATGTAGGACTTTTCTCTCAATATTTTATATGTTTCTATGAAAAAGTTTTAAATGTAATTATTTTTTACATTTATTTTTAGTATTTGATATTTTTGAAATCATTGTAAATGGTATTTTTTAAAAATTACATTTCTTGTTTGTTGCAATCTTAGAATTAATTCTTATACATTGACTTGGTATCAAGCAATCCTGTTAAATTCATAAATTAATTTTAGTAATTAACATGTAGATTAAAATGCATTTTCTGCATAAACAATTTGAAAAAATGAGTTCTAATGTATAACTATCTAATAAGTCTTGATTTCTCATGATTTATTTACTTATGCCTTTCATCACTTGAAATCAATTAAGCAAATGAGTTAAACTTACTTAAAACTTACATAACTTAGACAGGACTTCCAGAAGAGCTGTGATAGCAGCTTAGAAAACACTCTCCCCAATGAAACAACCATCTTACTAGTGATAATTACCTTTTAAAAAATCCAACAATTTAAAGTCTCTGGAAATTGTTTTAAGGGCATATAGCATATAGATAAGCATTTATTCAAGAAAATATACTAAATTTCAGTAAGAACAGTGAGCGTTTGTGGCAATTGAGCCACAACCTCCCCATTCCCAAATAAAAGGTATGGAGGTTCTATTCTGGGTGAATGTGGTCAAGAAAATGGCTCTTCCTTTCCCTACAGCTCCCAGTCTAGAGCTACTGTTTCACCCCAGGAAGGGCAGGCTGCTGGTGTCTCTCATACACCATCTGTATGTTGTAAGACTCTATTCAAGTCAGACAAGGCCATGAGGACTGGAGCTCCCTTCCCCATCCAGCTCCATCTTGTAGGGAAGAACTCTGCATTATGCGTGAAAGGCTAAGAATACTGGGGTCCCAATCACCCCTGTCCCAGTCAGTCATAAGGTAGAAGTTCCACACTTGGAGGGATAATTGGAGAAGATCAGGAGCAACCATCCCTTCCCCAATGCCCTCTCATTGAGTGGCAGTAACACTCTGGGAGAAATAGGCTGCTGTCCATGTCCCAGCTTTGAGGCAGTGGTCCAGAGGTTCTGCTAAGGAGGGAAAGGCCATAAGGACAGAGAGCCCTGAAGTACTGTCTTTATTTGGAACAGAGGGCGAGACATTCACACCTAAAAACATTGCAAAAAACAATGGAGATATTACTGCGCAGCAATCAAAGGGGCTGGTAACTCCATATACTAGTAGCATCAAGCAAAATGGTGGAAGAGCCAGAAGTATGACAGAAAGTACCAGGGGAAAATATAGTCAAGAACAACTGATGTGGCATCACACTTATTCCTGAAGGTCTGGAAAATTGTAGACAACCCACTTAGAAGAAATCAGAATGAGGCGTGGGTAAGACTTGAAAGCATTTCCTAAACCACATACAGATTAGTGAAGCTACATGCAGGTCTGCTAAGGGCAGAAGCATGATTTGCTTTAAGGACTTAGGCACAACCTCTGAATAAACACTGCCAAACAAAAGCTATTCTGCCCTAGGAGTGACTCTGAGGAAGCCATGTTTAAAAATAAAGTTGAACTCATTTTAGGCAGTATGGAAGAATGTGTACAGTCCCAAGGCTGTACCTATCTAGAGTATTGGAAGTAGAAATTTCAAGATTCTATTTTCTGGATGAATTTGGGACAAATCACAAACTTTGTGAACAGTGAAAGTAGTCTCTATCACAAACATCCAACAGGAGAGGGTGAAAGTCTAATTGGTTCTGGAAACTTAAGCAGAGCCTTTGCCATTAACCGGCTTATACGGACCCAGGAGCAACCCATAGGAAGCTTAAATAAAAGAGAAAAACAAAGAAAAAACCTTAGCAGGAACCTCAGAGATACATAATGAAGGGGAAATAGACTTAAGAGAACTAATTCACTTATGTCACTAAACAAATAAACAAATGACCAAACAAACAACATGCCCTGGGGATGGGATGTGGTCAGTATTCAGAGGTGCTATAATTATCTAAAATGGCCAGTTTTCAACAAAAAAATTATGAGACATGTAAAGAAAAAGAAGTTTATGCATTTCCTTTAGGGAATCAATTGAGGACTTAGCTTTTTCTCATATGATGACAGAGTAGACCGGAATACCTTTTTTATAACAATTCTCTATTCAAAAGAATATTGCACTTTCTATGGGAGACAGATGCATATCTCATGGTTTATGCAAATGATTTGTAGTGGGTGTGGCTGCAGAAGGGGCTTCCTGGATTTCCTTCTCTTTTTTCTTGATTCGCGTTGCAGTTAACTCATTTATGCCATAATAGCAGCCAACAGCAGTAGCCATTTTGCCTGAAGGAAGCATATCTATCAATTCTGCTCTTTTCTTCAAGTTCATCACTTTCCTCTGTTTCCTGGGAGCACTTTCCGAACCACAAGGAACTCGACAATTGGGACCCATGATTTTAATAGAGTTTATGGCATTTAAATGACAAAAGATAGAAGAAATTCGAGATGCAAACATCGCTATGAGATCATGGTGAGATGTCACGTGAGAAACTGCTATAAACATGCCTGGCATCCCCAAACCAGTGAGTTGAACTGCATTTCTTTCACTACACATATAATTTTAAGAAAAAAAAATGTGTGGCTGTTATGTTATTAAACAGTAAAATACAAACTGTACAGGTAATATTATATATAATAGTACATACATTTTATGCATTTCTGAGCTTCTAAACTTTTTCTGTGTCATCTGCTTGCCTTCACATGTCATCTGTGGCTTCCACAAAATTCCCACCAAATTCCCATTTAATTTCGTAAAGCAACCCGTGATATACTGAAACCATGACAGGAGAGTCCTGATGTGAAAAGGATAACTGTAGTTTTTTTTTTTTTTAAGATTTTATTTATTTATTCATTCATTTATCCCCCCCTTGCTGCTTGTGCTCGCTGGGTCAGCTAACTACGCCGTGCAGGCGGGCTTGCCTTCACCAGGAGGCCCCGGGAACCAAACCTCGGGGCCTCCCATATGGTAAACGGGAGCCCTACTGAATGAGCCACAGCCGCTTCCAAAGATAACTGTACTGTTTTTGACATGTGCTAGTCTGTAGGCCACTGAGAAAAGCCTGAATGTGCTCTAAGATTGATTAATACAGGGGTTCTAGCCTTTTTTGCTCCACAGACCCCTTTGCCAGTTAGGTGAAAACCACAGATCCCTTACTAAGTCCACATTATACTGTGTATTATTTAAAATAAAATATATCACATCTACATTAACAGATCCCTACAAGAATAATGTTTTTTTTGAATTTATATTTAAGCTCATGGACCCCTTGTTAAGAACCCCTGGTCTAATATATAAAGATTCTCTTAGCAGATGTAATTTGGCCTCATTTAAAATGTATTAATTATTCTTAATGTGGTAGCCAGTCTCCAAGATAGACCCCAATGATCCTTACCTCTTAGTATTCATGCCCTTGTGATAGCTCCTTCTCACACTGTGTGACAGTTTGATGCTGGACGGACCCCAGAAAATCATGTCCTTAGAGCAAATCCATTCCAATGCATATGAACTTATTGTAGGTGGGACCTGTTGTTTGGGTCACTTCAGTTAAGGGACCTTTGATTAGATTACTTCAGTGAGATGTGACCCAGGGTGGGTCTTAATCCTCTTACTGGAATCCTTTATAAATGGCTGAATATAGAGAGAGACAGGGAGAGAAATACACAGAAGCAGAGAGAAAGCCACAGGAACACAAAGAAACCCATAGAAGCTAAGAGAGAAGCCATGAAACCAGGAAACTGAAAGTAACAAGACCCAGAGGAAAAGGGAGAAGCCGCCATGTACCTTCCCATTTGACAGAGAAGTCCAGGATGGCCAGCAGTCAGTCTTTGGGGAACGAACATTGCCTGATGCCTTGATCTGGACATTTTCATGGCTTCAGAATTGTATGCTTTTAAGCTAATAAATCCCCACTGTAAAAGCCAAAACATTTCTGGTATATTGCTTATGGAGCTTTAAGTAAGCTAAAATACACTGAATACAGGTGCTCTGTGTAACACGGTATTGTGGAAATGACAATTTTTGACTTCTGAGTCAAGGTCATAAAAGACATCATGGCTTCTTCCTTCATCACATGGATCACCCATCTAAGGAAAGCCAGCCTCCATGTTGTGAGGACACAAGCAAAACCAAGGAAAGGCCCATGTGGCAATGTGATGAATCATTCTACTAACAAACAATGAAAAACTGAACTTCCTACCAATGGCCAGTTAAGTGAGCCATTCTGGAAGCCAATCCTCCAGCACTAGTCAAGCCTTCAGATGACTGTAGCCACAGCCAAAATCTTGACTACATCCTCATGAGAGACCCAAATCCAGATCACTCAGCTAAGTAACTCTTGGTTTTCCAAACCCCAGAAAATGTGAGATAATAAATGTTTATTGTTTTAAGTTTTTGGGTAATTTGTTACATAGCAGTAAACTTACACTTAGTTAACCATAAACTATTACATAAAATATTTTGGTTGATACTCCTAGGTGTTCTTATCTAGACAGACAGAGGGTTATAAAAGAGTACTTTTATTTTATTTTTTTTTTAAGATTTATTTATTTATTTAATCCCTCCCCACGCTGTCTGCTCTCTGTGTCCATTCGAAGTGTGTTCTGTGTCTGCTTGTCTTCTCTTTAGGCAGCACCGGGAACTGATTCTGGGACCTTCAGGAGTAGGAGAGAGGCGCTCAATCTCTTGCGCCACTTCAACTGTCTGGTCTGCTGTGTCTCTTATTGTCTCTCCTCTGTGTTTCTTTTTGTTGCATCATCTTGCTGTGCCAGCTTTCTGCACAGGCCAGCTCTCTGCGTAGGCCAGCACTCCGTGTGGGCTCACACTCCTGTACAGGCCAGCACTCCTGCATGGACTAGCACTCCACATGGGCCAGCACTCCACGTGGGCCAGCTCTCTGTTCAGGCCAGCTTGCCGTGTGGGCCAGCTTGCCTTCACCAAGAGGCCCCGGGAATCAAACTTCTGGACCTCCTATATGGTAGAGGGGAACCTACTGCTTGAGCCATATCCATTTCCCTAAAAGAGTACTTTTAAATCAATATTGAAATGCTTACTACTCAGGTAGTTTGTGGTCACTAACAATTAGAAAACTAAGGTTGACATAGACTTGAAATACCTAAGTAAGATAAATTTAGTTTTTCTTAAATAAATAAGGGAAAGAGAGTACTACCTAATTATGTGACTAGGAAAAATGTTATTAGTAGCTGATGTTAGTAAAAAAGTAGGTTTGGGGTCACTGAGGTTTGTTAAGTGGTGTTTTAATAGCCATCTTGTAACCACCATTAGACATGCATATGTCAGGTAGCAAAGGCTAGCAGAGAATATTGTATATGAGTCACAGAAGACAGTTATGTTTTTCTTTTCCTGGGCAAAGTTGTCTGTTTTACATAGAGACTAAATGTGAATTCCTTAGTCTCTTTAGCATCTTGTTCTAACTACATTAATTGAAATTAACATGGAAGGAAATAAAGATAATGCGTATACATTATATTGCTTTCTTGAAAAAGCAACTAATTTTTTGTAGTAATATTATCCAGATACTTACCATGTGCTTTAATGCATTCAAAAGCAGTTTTCTCCCGGATGGCTTGTCAAAATCAGCAATAATCCAGAGAGTAACTGAAGATATTACATCATCATCTGAAAGTTTCAAATAGTCTGGTCAAATGCATTCTTTTAAAAATCAAACTAAAAGCAGGGATCATATCCATTTAACAAAACAGATTAATATAATGTCAAAGATATGAAAATTAATTTAAATTGTTTGTTTACAAAAATAAAATTAAATAATCTTCCTGAAAACAAGTGAATATAAACTTGTATTTATAGTGACATATAAATTAAAATGCTACAAGAGTATTTCATTGTATATACTTTTTATGAGCTAAAAAAGAAAGACTAGTCCCTATGGACATATATGTGGGTTATTTTTAACAGTGGAGACAATTATGCTTATCAAGGTTCTGGTGTTGGTAAGCAAAAATGTCTTCTAGCTACACTGAATAGTGTCTCCTCAAAATTCATGTCTACCATGAACCTCAGAATGTGACCTGATATGGAAATGCGGTCTTTGCAGATGTTTTAGTTAAAGATCTTGAGATGAAATCATTCTGGATTTAGGGTGGGCCTCAATCCACTTAGTTTCCTAATTAGAAGGGTAAAAGGACACAGCAACATAGAGAAGAAAGCTATGTGAAAACAAAGGCAGATTGGAGTTTCCCTGCCACAGTCCAAAAAATGCCTGGGGCCACCAGAAGCTGGTGGAGGCAAGAAAAGATTCTTCCCTAGAGTCTTCAGAAGGAGCATGGCACTCCTGACAACTTGATTTTGGATTTATAGCCTCTACAACTGTGAGAGAATAAATTTCTATTGTTTTAAGCCACCATGTTTATGGTAATTTGTTATGAGAGCCCTAGGAAACTAATATAATACCCCACATAAATATAAAACCAAGATATAATAAAGCTGTAGAAAACAGAAGTACCAGCTTACAATTTAATTATTTAAAATGGTTTGGATATTAACTTGGTCTGATTTGTATCATCTCATGTCATCAAAAATTGATGCAATTCTTTTTTCAGAAAAATTTGAAAATTTGGAAGCCATAGGAAGAAAGCATTTTTAATTCTGAACCTGCAGTTAGGTGGGTTTAATTTCATCCAACTTTAGGGTATAACATCTATAGTGGTATTTATCTGGCCCTCATTAAAACCTACAGAAAAATTGGTCCTTTAGAATGTTACCATAGGTGACCGATTATAACAGTTGTGAAAACCAAAACAAAAGTGCTAATCCAAAAGCTTCTTCCTGAAAAGATTTGAAACTACAGTTATTATCCTCAGTAATATCCAACTATATAAAAACCAGCTTTAGTTAATGAAAGAAACAAATGCAACAGAAAGGATAGAAATGATTCCACTTGCAACCCTCAGAAGCAATTTAAGAGTAAGGTAAGTAACACATTCTTTTCAAAGAAGAAAGGTAAAGAATTCAGATGCCTTCTTTTTTTTTTTAAATTTATCCCCCCGTTGCTGCTTCTGCTTGCTGTGTCCATTTTGCTGTGTGTTTTTCTGTGTCTGCTTGTCTCCCTTTGTTGCACCAGCTCTCCATGCCACGCAGGTCTTGAGCTCACCTTGCCGAGTGGGAACTCCTTCACCAGGAGGCCCTGGGGATTGAACCCGGGGCCTCCCATATGGTAAACGGGAGCCCAACCAACTGAGCCACAGCCACTTCCCCAGATGCCTTAATTCAGCACTTTACTAATAAATTGAGAAATATTTTTAAAATGCTAAGTAAATTTCTAACAATTTTATTTCTTTACACATATAAATTTGAGTAAAAGAAAATTAGCAGTTTTTAAGAAATTACTGACATACTCTAAATTACAAGAGATTTAACTAAAGGGCATTAATTATAGGCTAAATTAAATCCTAACAAATTACAAACTCTCAAATTAAAACCTAGGCCTCCGAGTCAAACAGCAACATAAAAGTCCACTATGCAAAGCACCTTACTGAAATTACAAATTTTTGCTACTTTAGGAAAACATTTGAGAAAATAAAATTGCTTATTACCTTCTTGGGTTAAATAATACATGTTCTCTGCAATTACAGCACTCTTATCTTGGGAATCCAAGAAGAAGAAAGTGGAGAAATCTTCAACATCAGCAGTTACTGAAAATTTTCACATTAAATGTTAAGTAAAGAATAAAGTACAATATTTAAAAATCAGTAAGCATTTGTAGAAAAGTATATATAGGATTACTTTACCTGATGTAGATATTAAATTAAGATACTGTCGTTTGCTTTGCAAAATCAAAGAATTTATTCGGGGTACAACAGTATTCTTATCCATAAGGAAATTTATTATACTCATTTGATCATTTAATGTGCCCTAAAATAACAAATATTATTATGGTAAATAAAGGCAATTCATATATACATGTTTTAAAATTATGCAGAGAATATATTTAAAGACAACTTGATCTAATATAAATGTTTATTAATATGCAATGTAAGATTCTTGTAATAAATTTTCCTGTGAAAATTTGAAATTTTTCTTTCCAATTAAGCCAATTTTTAGATGTATTTATGCACTAGATAAATTTAATTAAGATTAATTAAAAATAACTATTAAATTAGATAGATGGAAATTTTAATAAAATTAATTTTTGCTATGAAAATTTTATATAAAATATCACATAAAAATAATTTATCATATATTTTCTCATAAATGCTTACCTACCATAAAAACTGCCCTTTGTAAATTTATGGATGTATCCATCATTCTGTGAAGAATAGCCATTTCTAGTTCTTTGATATTCATCTCTTCATGATTTAAGGGTTCACCATTATAAAGAGCTTGAGGCAATGGACCCAGGCCAGACATCTTATAAAAACTTGCTCCTGCCTATTCAATTAAAAAACATTAGAAAGTTAAACAGAATATAGCTGTCGGAAAAGAAATAAATAAGAAAAGAAGAGGAACACTGCCACAGTTTTATATGCTATAGAAAAAATTTCATTGTTGTTCATTTTATCACTCCTTTCCAAATATTTAAAGGTAAGTAATTTATCCTCATGGAACAAGGGTCAAGAAATATTTTCTGTAAAAGGCCTGACAATATATATTTTAAGCCATGTGAATGTAATGGCATGAAAAAAATTCTATTTAGTGCTTTATCATTTTGCTTAGTCATAAATTCCTCTTTAGAGTGACCTACCCAGTTAGCCCTGTCTGAGGCATAACCTCAACTAGCAAGGCATGCACCTCATATGGTTTGGATAAAACCTGCCCCTGCCCCCTCAGCTTCTCCAAAGGGCCCTTGAAGCGTCTGCTTTTTGTGCAGTATAGTTTAAAGCCGCCAACCCCCAGTAGCTGCAGGAAAGCCCAAGTACACTTCCCCTTGGGATCACAATAAAGGCAATAAAGGCAAGAGCCCAGACTAGCATGCACGTTCTCTGCCCACTTCCTCCGCTGACCCTTGAGGGAGCCTAGGTAAGGTAAACCCAGAGCCTTCTGCTGCCGTCATTTTTTTCCCTCTCCCCCTCCAGGCCCTTTGATCTAACAAAGCTGTCATTTCGTGCATTCTCAGCTGGCTGGCTATCTGCGTTTGCACCTCATCACCCAAAGAACTTCCACATAACATCCAAAACAGTAAACCATACAGTCTCTGTCACAATTATTCAACTCTGATGTTATAGTGAAAAAGCAAACAGACAACGCATAAACAAAAGAGCATTTATTTACAGAAACAGGTGGTAGGTGGGCTGGATTTGGCTCATTGGCTATAGTTTGCTGATCCTTGATACAGAGAATGATATTTGCTTTAAAACAAAACAAAACAAAACAAAACAAAAAAACAAAAAACAACATTTATCTGTACCAAAGAGATTCATTTGCCCAATAAATATGTACTGAATTCATGCTACCAGCATTAGGCTAAACCTTGTGAATACAGAGCTGAAAGCCTGCCCTCAAGGGGTTCACATATATATATAAACAGACAGATATGTACACGGTTCAATGGGAGCCCAGAAGAGAATATTGTAATATTTAACCAAGTTTGGGTATGGAAAGGAAAGGGTATGAGAAGGTTTCTGTTAGGCAGTGACACTTAAAGACTTAAAGAATGAGTGAAAATTTGCCATGGAGAAAAAGTGGTAGAGACAATGGAAGTGAAAAGACAGCACAGCAAGGTATGGAGGGAAAGAAAGACTAAAGCACATTTAGGCAATAGAAAATAATTTTTTATGTGTACAGTGTGATATATGTGGGAGATTGGTCAGATATGGAGACAGAGAGGGATAGACATGGTTCAGTTCATGAAGGTCCTCAACATTGGATTGTGAGTGACAAAGAGTCACAAAACAACTTAACTGTTTATTCACTTGATATTCAATAATAAGTATTATTATAACCCACATTCTCACAATTATCCTATGAAGTTAAGTACTCCTATTATATACATTTTGATTTAAATAAAGTTTATTTTTAAAGCCAGATTTAGGTTTACAGAAAAACTGCACAGAAAGCACCTAGAATTCTCATCTACCATTACTGATGATGAAACTGAGATAGAGATTAAATCACTTCCAATGTCCCACAGCTACTAAGTTTTGGAATATATATATATTTAAATATATATATATATTTAAAATATATATAAGTGTGTCAAGATAGTACCCAGGGGTACAAAGGAAGGTGTTGTCAATTCTATCTAGGAAACTTGGTTCATGAAAAAGAATATGTTCAGACTTGCTCGTTAAAAAGAACACTATGGCAACAATGTGAAGGAAGTGGGTGGGAGAGCATGTACTTAGGGACAGTGGGTTTGGTGCTACTGTAACAGTATGGGGAGAAAGAAAAAACAAGAGCCAGAACAAAAATCAGTGTAATGGGCAAAGAGGATGAAGCAGTTTCTGAAATATTTTACAGGAGGAAATGACAGAACTTAGTGACTTATTATTTTATTTGGGGGTTGGGGGAGCAAGGCCAAGTAGTAGTTTAGTATGACTATCCAGAATGGTGATTCTACTCTCTAAGAAATAAAGAAGGAAAAACGGGTGGCAAGAAAGATGATAGGCTTAGTTTTAAATCCTTTTGGTTTAGGATGCTTATGAGAAATTCAATAGGCAGTAGAATGCATAGGTTTGGACTTAAAGAAAGATGTCCATGCTAGACATACAGGCCTTCATCTGCTCTTTCTATGATTTCTCATTAGGCAAACTCTTCATTTCAAAAGCTTTAATTACCACAAACAATCCAATATCAGAAAATTTTATACCTTTAGCTCACACCTCTTTTCTGAGCTACAGACACATTATCTAATTGATTTACCTCTCCTTTAGAAGTCACACAAGAACCTTATATTCCAAGTAAAAAATGAAACTTCTGCTATTATCTCCCCAATCTGTTTCTTGGAAATAGCATCAAGACCCACCCATTTGCCCAAATGAACCTTGGGAATGGTCCTTGACAATTTCTTACCTCTCCCCTAACCTGTCCAATTAAGTGCAGGTTCTGGATTGTATTTCCTAAATAACTCTAATATCCATTTCTGTGTTCCTCTACTCCTTCCAAAAGCCTAGCCCAAGGCACTCTTATCTCTCATCTAATTGTCTCCTAATGGGTCTAACCACATCCACTCTTCCCTTCAACAATCCATTCACAAAAAAGGAGTATGATTTTTTAAAGAAATGCATATCACATTAGTCACTTCACTGCTTAAAACCTTCAGGTTTTTTCAATTGATGCCAAAGTCTTCCACTGCTCTAAGTTCAAATTTAATAGTATCTATAAAACCCTGTGTAATCTGGCCCCTTATCTCTCTATCATCTGCTGAACTATCCCTCTACAACACAGACATAACAAAATGCATACCATATCTATATGGTAGCAATAGGGATCTTCTCTTAGAATCTTTACAATTCAGGTCCTTCTAACATTTTTTTTCCCTAACTGGAATGTTAATCTACCACCTCCTTTCTTTAACTCTTCCTCCTTCTTTAGAACTTGGCTTAAACATCACTTCTTCAGAAAAGTATTCCTTATCTCCAACCTCCAGAGTGGTCTGCTTTTATTCTATGTGTTGTGTATGTCAGGGGCCTCTTCCAATGAATACTCATGCCCATCAATTCTGGGAGTTTATTTGTGTTATTTCTCTAGTGCTTTATTTTCCTTATTCTTTCTGGATCTTCTGGGTTGATTCTCTGTTGTTTACTTTTTCTTCTAATTTGTTCTTCGTCTCTCTGATCTATTTAAAAAAATTTTTTTTTTTTTAATTTTCAAGAGATATTTCCTGTACTCTGTTCCTTTTCCTCCTATGCAGAGAACATAGTTCTCAATTCCATGCCTAGAACATTATAAATACTCAATAGGTATTTGCTGAGAGAAGATAAAGTTTGGAGAGAGAAATGGATGGACAGAGAAAATTATAGGGTATGAGTTTAGGGAATAAAGGTCTAATAGCCTTTATATTCTTTGTAGTGTAGGAAGCAGAGTGATTTTCTAGGCATGAAAAGGAGGTAGAAAAAGAGGCTAAAGTGACTAATGAATGTACAGAAATACAGTTAGGAAGATAGGGTAAGGAGAAGACCAAGCATTACTAAAAGATTGTCAAATAACATTGAAAGTCCAGGTAAAACTGCGTATTAAACATACTTGAGGAAAATGGAGACTTTGAGAGACCAAGGATATCATCATTACAAGACAATCTTAGTAGGAAAGAGGCATTAAAAAAAGAGCAAAGGAAGAAGATTGTACTCACACACTAAAAATTAGAGTTTAATATTTCCAAGGATTGAAATTAGTCCTTAATCTTTTTTAAAAATCTTAACTTTTTTCAAATTTCCAGGAGAAAATGTTTGCAGGTATTTTAAAATTGTAACATCCATAAAAATATGTTTTACTGCTTAACTTCTTAAAGAGTAAAAGTGTGTTTCTGATAATATGTGGTAGATTTATCTCCTCTTCATTCACAAATACCACTAAAATGACAGTACAACAAAAATCATGATGATAACAATATTAAGATATGATGCCATAATAAAGAAAAACAGGAGAAAAAATAGACTAGATGAAATTTTATCATAATTTTCTAAGACTGGGGTAGAAAGGGAAAGTCATACCTAAACAAACAGAAGTGAGTGTGAACATTTTTCAGAATTCCTGAGAGGCTAAAGATCTATAAACATCAGTTCAGTGGGGAAGGGATAGTATTTTCAGCAATTGGTGCCAGAGTAAAGGAGTACTGATAGAAAAAATCTAACCAAACAAAAAGAAACTCAATCCTTACCTCACGACCTATACAAAATATTACTTGAAACAACAGAACTAAATGTAATAGTTAGAATTAAAACACTTTTAGTAGGAAATCTTTGCAACCTTGCGTGAGAAAAGATTTCTTAGATGAGCCACAAAAAGCAAGAAGTAGAAAAGAAATTGACAAAAATTCTGTACTTTGAAAGAAAAATATTCAGGAAATGAAAAGGCAAGCCACTGAGTGGAAGACTATACTTTGAGTATATAAACCTGAAAAATGACTTGTATTTAGTATTCAGAATATATTTTTTAGAAAACCTCCTGTAACTCGGTGAGAGTACAAATGACTCAAAACTGCAAAAGATTTGAATGGAATTTTACAATAGGAGACATATAAATGGCTAAAAAGAGACAAGCACATGAAAAAGCACTGGACATCAGTCAAGAAAACAAAAGTTCAACTATACCAATATACCACTACACAGAATATCTAAAATTTTTAAAAGACTGAAAAGATGAAGTGTTGTCGAGGATGTGGAGCAACCAGAACTTAGACACTGCATTGGTAGGAATGTAAAAACAGTGCAGCAACTTTTGAGAAAAGTTTGCCGAGTCCTTATAAAAGCTAAACATATAATTACTGTATGACCTAGCAACTCTATTCCTAAGTAGTCAAGAGAAATGAAAACAAAATTTCTACACAAAGACTTTTACACAAATGATCATAGTATATTTATAATAACCAAAAGCTATAAACAAATAAAATATTCATCATTTCTAATGGATAAACAAATTGTGGTATATATATAATGAAATGCTTTTCAGCAATAAATTAAGAACAAACAATGACAACACTGATGAATCCCAAAAACATCATGTTGAGTGAAATAAGCCAGACATAAGGAGATATGTTTTCATTTCCTAGGCTACTTAAAGCAGATACCATGAAATTAGTTGGCTTTAAAAAATGGGGATTTATCAGCTTACATTTTGAGGCCATGAGAAGGTACAAATCAAGGCATTATCAAGGCAATGCTTTCTTCCCAAAGATTGGCTATCAGCTGCCCTTGGTTCCTATGCTACATGGCAAGGCACATGGTGGCATTTGCTTGTCTCCCCCTTTTCTTCCTGGTTTCACTACTTTCAGATTTTGCTTCCATGGCATTCTCTCTCTTTGTCTGAATTAAATTCTCTTATAAAAGCCTTCCAGTAAGATGACTGAAGACCAATTCTGATTCAGATGAGTCAGATGAGTTCACACCCAACTGAAGCAGCTTCATCAAAAGGTCTTACTTACAATGGGTCCACACCCACAGAAATGGATTAAATTTGAGAACATATAGTTCAAACCCCCACAGGATATAAGCTTTATTATTCCTTTGTACATGAAATTCTAGGAAAGGAAAATGATAGTGACAAATCAGTGATAGTCGGGAGCTAGGAATGAAGGCAGATCAATTGCAAAGACACATGAAAGAACTTTCTGGGGTGATGGAACCATTCTCTAATGATAGTGCATAAACGTGTATATGAATTGCTGAAACTCATCAAATTCTTACACAAAATGGGTATTTTACTTATTTTATATAAATTATTCTTCAAAATTTTTGATGTAAAATTATGGTGCTCATTATAATAAAATTAATTGTTGTTATGACTAGTAAAATGTATTTGCAAATTGATACAACATAGTATGGTACTGATTCTTGACTATTAGAATGTTAGTTCAAGAGCAGGGAAATTTATGTTTTATTCTCTGCTATTCCCCCCAGTGCTTGGTATAGGGGCACTCAAATATTTCCTTATGAATAAATTATTTTTTCTTGGGCCCGCAAAAATTTCTTAAATGTTATTAGGCAGGAGAATCAGAATGTAGAAATAAGGTAGTAATAAAAGTGTTGAATGGGACGGTACTGAGATTCTCAAAGTCCATAAAACTATAATTAAACATTTTTTTCCCAGTATTCTACAGAAAGGATAATAGTAATAACATTATTACCTAGTGTTAAAGAAAATGTATGTACATAAATCAATGTATTTTTATTGGTTATTTTAAAGCTTATAATTTCCCATGTAAATATAAATTAATTGAGGTAATTCTGGTGAATTACCTGAAGTGTTCACTAGGTACAGAAATTTATATCTAGAGTTCATAAAAGAGTAAATTTCTACTTCATAGCAATTGTTTTCTTGTCATATGAAGATCTGGAAATCAAACTTAATATTTTAAATTTACTATATCAATATAGAAGGAACTATATATCAAAAGAAATTCTTGGTCCATATAAATTTAATTCAGGACGTACTTTCGAAATACCCAATTCAGGTGTTTTAGTTTGCTAAAGGCTGCCAATGCAAAAATTACTAGAAAAGGGTTGGATTTTATGATGAGAATTTATTAGGGTAAAAACTTACAGTTCCGAGGCTGTGAAAATGTCCAAATCAAATCATCATCAAAGATGGTGTTTCACCAAAAGCTGGCTGCTGACCGATCCTGGAATCCTGCCATGTGGCAAGGCAAAATGATGACTCTCCGCCTGGGTCTCTGACTTCCTTTCCAGGCTACTTAATCCTCAAGCTCTGCTGCAGGTAATCAAGCACATGGCATGGCTTGTCTCTTCAGCTTTGCACTGCTCTGAAGGCCTAGCCTCACAGGGGCCTCTTTCCGTGCCTCTGTGCTCTGCTGATTCCAGCCTCCAACCTCTCTCTCGGGTTCTCAGGGTTTCCCTAGGGCTCTCAGGGTTTCTCTCCGGCCTCTCTCTCAGCTGTAGCTGACCTTGCAGTCCTCTTTCACATTAAAGGTAAAAATGGTGGCAGTCCTTTCCTGTGTGTGTCCACTTCCAGTTCTCAGTTTTTATAAGACCCCAGCAAGAGGCGGAGATCCAATCTGGGTCATGCCTCAGTGACACAGTACAATGAAAGGCCCTGAAGAGATCTAATCAAGTGATCTAATCTAGGTCCCTTAAACCAATCAAAGGGCCCCACACCAACAGGAATGAATTAGTTTAAGAAATTCTGGGATTCACTAAAAAGCTTCAAACTGTCACAACAGGTAAGGCATGTAGTATATAACTTGAGGTAAATTAAAGGATAAGAGAATTTCCTTTCTTGAGTGCTTATAGCCCAGTTGGAAATGAAATATGCATCCACATATTGCATATATAAAAAGGTATTTAATAGGAAAAGAAAAGAAATGAGTTCTGAATACCAATGTTTAAGGAGAATATGGAGATGGTTAAGACTTTTGCCACTTAGATGATATTTGATGATAAGTGAAAGTAGATAATACATTTTGGCCATATAATGTTCTCATAACTTAAATGTGTTTATATCACAAATTATAATGCATATACTTAAAAGACAAGAATAAATGAATCCATTTCTTTCGATATAAAAGTTAGGCAATTGAATGAAATTCAAACCTTTAAAAAAAATGTTGAAATTAAGTGCCCTGAATATTTCCTAACTAGTTGTTCTTAGTATTTTATTTAAATGCACTTAATGCCCTCAGTTATGCAGGGTTTTTAATAGGCTATAATTGCTGTAATTAAACCGAAGTAGAAGAGGCTTCTTATGAAACAATGCATATACAACAATTTAGTGAAAAAAAATATTGCTGGTTTCAGGTTTTAAAGGAGCAAATCAATCAGAATTTTTTCCCTTCTCTATTGAGAAGTCATTCTTAGATTTACCTTTATGTACTTATCAGTCCTGCTTAAGAGATATGATATTTATAAAAGTGTCAGTCCCTGAGGAAGAAGGTCTGAATAGAAACTATGCTCTACCACTTAGAGACAAATGGAGAAGAGACAATTCCTATTAGAAAAAGAAAGTGAAATAATAAGGTGTAATATGTAAGTATGGAATTACTTCCAGTACTCATATAATTAACTCATTATCAACTAACATTAAAACCCAAATGTTGGGAACGAATGTAACTTAGTGGTTTGAGTGCCTGCTTCCCATTTAAAAAGTCCCAGGTTCATTCCCTGGTACCACCTAAAAACAAACAAATAAACAAACAAACACCCAAATGTTGGCAACCATCAGCTTTCAACCTATGCAAAATTCCTGAAATACAAAATTTTGCTGTTTCTATTCCATTAATGTACTTAATCATTGTATTAAATGTTTGGCCCTTCCCCCCATGATTCATAATACCTGAAAAAGTACTTGTAAAAAAATAATTTTCTTTCCAAACTTTCTAAATGTCAGGAAGAACTTTATTTTAAAAAGATGGTTCTATGCACAAGCTGATCTTCCATGTTTTTTAGTTTAATGTTTTAGTTGTATATGAAAATATAGTAATAGAGCACTGAAATACTTCCTCATTTCAGAATAATTGTTTGAAAACCATTTTTTTATAGCTCAAATACAAATCCATAACTCCTACTCAACACAGCTTTTCAATTTCATTGAGACCACCAGTCTTGGCCAACTTTCTGTGTTTACTACCCTCTTCCTGGCTTCACTTCCTTTCCTTTACAGCCTGAACCTCATGGAGTTTGATTTACTTTCTACTCTTTGTGTCTCTTGTGCTAATGCCATATGCAACCAATAAAATTGCAGTCTTTGATTACTTTCTCAAGTGATCTTCTTCACTCCTACCCTTGGGTATTTTGGACTTGCTTTAAAAAGTGAATGTCTTTTTTTTTTCTCCCACTTTATTTTCTAAGAAGCTTTAGGTTACAGAAAAGTCACATAGAAAATACAGGGGATTCCCATACACCCCACTCCCTAACCCCCACATCTTCCCCTACCAATAACATCCTACATGAGTATGGTACATTTGTAACAATCAACGAACAAATATTGAAGAATTGCTACTAACCACTGTCAGTGGTTTACATTATTATCTTTTGCACCATATACTGATATAGGTTCTGGAAAAATGTATAATGGCCTGTATATGTCATTGCAAGATCACACAGAACAATTCCAATGCCCCAAAAGGGAACATACAGAAGAAATTGTCAATATATGTGAAAGATAAGAGATCTTTCGGTGATAACAGGCATCATGCAAAAAAATTCTTTTAAATTTTTTGTTTTTGCTTATTTTATCTTTTTTTTTTAATTTAATTTTGGGAAGGTTTTGGGTTGCAGAGGGGTTGCAGCTGTAGTAGGGGAGTATCACTGATATGGAGTGTTGGTGGTTGGTGTGTGTGTGTGTGTGCGTGTATGTGGGTGAACCTGGAACATGCCTCTATGGAGTGTGTGCTATGTGGTGTTGTCTCTGTGACCCACAGAATAACCAACAGAATACTGAATTCCCATCCTGGTGAGTCCTAATACATTCTCTCATAGAGTGGTAAGAATCTCTGGAGTACATGGGCAGTCCTGAGCAAAGGAGGGTGGACCAATGTGCCAGGCTTTTGATATTGATGTTTGTATTTGTGAACCCTGTTCTTGTGAAATCGAAAACCCGACCTGGTAATATATATTGCCTAAGATTTACCACCTGAGGGCCTCCTTGTTGTTCAAATGTGGCCTCTAAGCCAAACTCAGCATATAAACTCACTGCCTTCCTCCCAATGTGGGACATGACTCCCAGGGATAAGCCTCCCTGGCACTGAAGGATTAATACCAAGCGCCAACTAACTATGCATTTGGAGAAAGACCTAGATCAAAAGGGGGAATATTAATGCAAATGAGATCTCTTAGCCATAAAAAGTCATTTGTATAAGTTGGGAGATCATTCCAGAGGTTATGCTTATACATCTCAGTAGGATTATCATTGACTGCAACAATAAACAGTATTTCAAACAGCAGGGCTCCTGAGGGCTCTAGAGACATCTAGACACTATAGGCAGGGCAGACAATCTCAGGAATTCGGCACCCTGTTACCACTAAATTTGGTGGGCCTTACTTTGGAATATATGTTCCCCAATGTTTCAGAGTTAGACTCATTTATAATTTCCCTACACATGGCTCTTCTGTCCCTTTTATTTGAACCTACAATTAGCACTATACTTGTTAATTATGTCCCAGAGACTTAAATCTTCAGTCTGTTCATATACTAGTTGAGCCCTGAATCTCAGCAGAGTTGCAACACCTACTCTCCAGTTCACTGGACTCACCCAGGACAACTAACAAGGTCATGATGATGGACAACGTCCATCCCAAAAAAGAGAGTTTCTACAACTGCAAGCAAGACTGTTCCATCCATCTGCCCCATTGGATCTAATCCTTCTCTCAGTCAGAAACAGAGTAGGCATCACCTCCCCAAATCCTCAAAATTGGGGAATGAACAATGGACTAAAGTAGACATTATTATTCTAGCAACAGAAGAAATTGTATCATTGATATAAAAGCAGTGACCACCAGAGGTTCTGAGGGGAGAGAGAGAGAAGTACAGGTGTAACATGGGGGTATTTTTGGGAATTGGAATTGTCCTGCATGACAATGAAATCATGGATACAGGCCATTAAACATTTTGTCAAAACCTGTAATTGTGTGGGGCAAAATCCTCAAGATTGGAAATGCAACTATTGACTAAAGTAGACTTATTATTATTCTAGTAATGGAAGAACTTGTAATATTTATATGAAGACAGTGGTTACCAGAGGTTCTGAGGGGGAGGGAGAGGGAACAACAGGTGTAACATAGGGCATTTTTGAGACATTTGATTGTTTTGCAAGCTATTACAATGACGGATAATAGCCATTATCTGTCATGTATAATAATGGATAATAGCCATTATACATTTACATATGTACATATACATTATACATATGTACATATACATTATACATTTTATCAAAACCTGTAAAATTGTGTGGTGCAAAGTGTAAAACATAATGTAAACTATAGATCATGGTTAGTAGCAGTGCTTCAGTATGTGTTCATAAACTGTAACCACAAACTGTACCACATTAATGAAAGATATTGTTATGGGAGAAAGTGTGAGAGGTGGAGGGGTTAGTGTACATGGGAATCCCCTATATTTTTGATGTAACATGTATGTAATCTAAAGCTCCTTTAAAAATAAAGAAAAAAGATTAAAAAAACAATAAAGTGAAGCAATGGAAATGACTGATACCCCTGCCAAGTTATGGTAAGCAATTTTAGCAAAAATTTCAGCATGATCACAATTCTTTAATGTTTTCACTCTGTTCTCTTTCCCACTCCCCAGAACAGTATTTCTAAAACATTACTGCTCTGTTGACTTTCCATTCCTACCACACATACCCTCAACTCTCAGAAGACGGTTTTGCCTCCTCATTAATTCATTCAGAATATTGAATACATACTATTTCCCAGTCACTGTGTTAGATATTGGGCCTAAAACAACCAACAAGGTAGACATTCCTGCTTCATGGAGCTTACAGTCTAATAGGAAGGCAGAAATTGAACAATTAATTATAAGTACAATTAGTGTTACAAAGGAATATGGAGTACTCTGTGGCAGTAATGAAGCAACTTAATCTAATTTCAAAGGTAGAAAAAGCTTTCAGAGGAAGTGACATTAAAGTGAGAGCTAAAAACAAGAGCAAAATTGAAGAAATGGGACGGAATGTCTGTAGGCACCAAGAACAACAAATATGAAGTCTCTCTGATGAAAAGAGGCTCTGATGAAAAGAGGCCCATTCAAGAACTTGAAAGAATGCCAATATATAACTGGATCAGAAAGAGCAAGGAAAAGAATAATGAAAGATGAGCTCGCAGAAATAAAAAGGGGTCAAATTTGGTAGGGTCTTAATGCCAATAATTTTAAACTTTGCCCTAAGGGCCATGTGAGGTAAGTGAAGAATATTAAACATAAAAGTGACAAAATCAGATCTACCTTTTAAAACACTCCTACAAAATGCTAAAAACCATTTACAAAACTCAAGATCCATATTAGCCTTAGAAATTTAACCCCAATGATGTGGCATTTATCTAAGATTGGTTCTTGTGTTAGCATATGTCTAAAAATCCAGTTCTCCATTTACTACTTCCTAAAAATAAAAGTCATGCCCTTTAAAACTGTAGCAGACACCACGTAAATCCTGAGGATTACATTTTTCTTTTTTTTTTTTTCCCAAAAAGTCAACAGTGGCAATTTTAATACTGTTTACAGCTTAGGCCTTCCAAAGGTCTAAAATTTCCCTTCTTTCTGAGGGACAAAAATCCAAATTGTGAATAAACTGTATTGAAATAATTTTATTCATGAGATGAAAGTTTCTTGGATTTTATTTTTGAAAGTTTTCATCAAAACTTACCTTTCTTTCCTTATCATATTTAGAGTAAATTCCCAACATATCCCAAATATTAGCATGAGGAAATTTATTTTGAAGAACACTCTTCACATTGTCCACAGTAAGTATACTTTGATCCTTCACATTTTGGTACATCTGTGGAAATAAAGATTATTATATTTAACTTTTGACCTACAGCAATTAGTTTTTTTTTTTTTTTAATTATGGGTAAAAATCAAAATTCTCACAATACATACAAACATTTGCAAAATGATATATGAATATATATGCATATATGTGTATTTGCTTACAAAAATGTTATTTATATATATATATATATACATATATTTTAAGAGGTGCTTAGATTACCCAAAATATTACACGGAACCCACTGGGATTCCCATGTTCCCCACCTCCCACACCTCCCACCACATCCCACACAAACATCTCCCACAGTGTGGCCCACCACCCTCAATGAACTTACACATCCTGGAGCCTTGCCACCAACCATAGACCACAGCAATTAGTTTTTGTCTCTCCCTTAGCATGCTGATAGATTTGTAAAATAAAGAACACATTTTATATTTTGTAAGTTCTAAGCATACAATGTATACACAAACACATGCAAATAATTTTGATCATATAATACGCATCTACAAAAAATGTGATTGTGACTATTATATAGCTTTTGGAAATGCCATAACAAATACATGTTATAGTCTATTTTGATCAAATTAAAATTTTTGATTCTTAATAAAATAATGGTTTTCTTACTTTTAACTAATCTTAACTAAAAAGCACTGAAAAGTTCGACCTTCTATAAAACATAAATAGGTATTAGAAGAATCAGATGTTGAATAAAGCAAAGTTCCATATGATAAGTCATTGAGATTAAACAGTTCTCTTACTGAAAATATTAGATACTTCTCTAAAATAAGGCAGCCCAAAATGTTTTGCATAAAGTACTTAGACATTTAATGATTCAATTTTCTTATAACATTTTTTAATTTTAGAAATTCTAACTACATAATTTGATATGAAAAAGAAATATATAAATAATATGTATGTTAAGAACATAAATCATAAAATGAACAATCCTCATGAATAAGCCACATAACCTAAGAAATGGAACATCACCAATACCATTTGAAGTTATTTATGTTTCTCTCACAATTCTATTTCCTTCTGCCCCTGAGATGCAAGCATTATCTTGAATTTGAGTTTAATCATTCTCTTACCTTTTTAAATTCTAGCTTTATTTTACATGCATGTATTCCCATGCACTGTGCTATTTAGTATTTTTGTTTTGAGTTTTAAAAAGTATATGGTAATATGTTAGCCTTATATGACTCCTATTACGCTTCTAATACATCCATGTTTTGCATATGATATTCCATTATAAGAAATTTTACTTATCTATTTTTCTATTGATGAATACTTGAGTTATTTCAGTTTGTTATTCTCTATGATTCTAAGAACAGTCTCCTAGAGCAGAGGTGCAAACATTTTACTTTTCTTCTCTTCTATGATATGTAAAGAATATGAAAATTAAATGCCATATTTTGAAGTACTTATAGTTTTTCAATGTTGTATCAATTTATGATCCTACTAGCAGTGTAGAGGTATAAAGCCTTTCCCATTGTTCCACATTCTCATTAACATATAACATCTGATTTCTTAATTCTTAATTTCTGTAATTTCTTAATTAAGGGTATAACATTCTATCTTGTGGTACTCTTTATTTGCATTTTCTAATTTCTAAGATAATTATCTTGATTATTTACCACTAACTGTAATAAATATTTTACTTGCTACAAATAATTTTAATAAATGTTTGTTTACCACCATCATCTTCTATTTTTTTAAAACTCTTTTTAACCATTTCTTCTCCTGAATTGACTGTGTTTAAGTTTTTCATTTGTAGGAAATCTTTATATCTCATGAAATATAAAGCTTTTATTGAATATATGTATTACAAATACTTCTCTTGCTTAGAACTTACTTCCTCCCACTTTCTTTACACAATCTTTCAATGAACATTGGTTTTCATTTATGTAACCCAATTTATCAGTACTTTCCTTTAGACTTACAGCTTTTTAAATCCTGTCTAGGAAACCTTATCTCCTTTGAGGTCCTATTGTTTTCTAAAAGTCTTAAGGTTTTAAGCTAACAGGAATAATTTTTTTTATGACATGTGAGGTCTAATTTTGCTTGCATTTGAATAACTAATTGTCCAGCCACCAATTAGCGAAAGTCCATTCCCAATTATTATAATTCCACTGCTGTATTTTTCAGTTTTGAGGCTCTGACTGTGTTCCTTTGGTCTATGTATCTTGCCCTTTTGCCAATATAACTTTTGCATCTTATTATCTGGTATAGCAAGTCCCGTCACTTCATTCTTGTTCAAGAGTGTTTCAGCTATTTTTAAACCTTTAATCTTATATATACATTTTTAAATGAGCATATCTAGTTCCACAAAAGCCTATTAGAGTTTGATTGGAATTGCACTGAATCTATACATCAATTTCAGGAAAATGACATAATTAAAAGGAAAACAGTCCTAAACGTAAACATGATAGCTTTTCATTCATGTAGGTCCCTCTTTAATGTCTTAGCAATGAATATTACAATTTTATCCAAGAAAGTTATCTTTCTTCCCCTTCATTCTTAAGTATCTTTTATCTTCTGTTGCCATTCTAAGTGAAGTCAAAATAGATGCTTAAAAAAAAAAAAAAAAAAAAAAAATAGATGCTAAAATTTCAAATCTCTGGAATATAAGCTCTTATGAGGACAGAGATCTTTGTTTAAATATTTAGTTAATGTATCCAAGCACACTGAATAGGGAAATAGAAAATTTGAATAAATTAATATTTGTTGCAGAAATAAAGAAATAAAATTGATTGATCTTATAATCAGTTACCTTACTAAACTCCTTTATTACATTAATGAATTCTTTTGTGTTTTCTATGTAATTAGCATATAATTGTGAATAATAATTTATTCTTCTTTTTCAATCGTTTACGTTATTTCTTTTATAGTATTATTGCACTGGCTAGAAATTAAAGACAATGCTTGAATTGCAGCTTTGATAATGAACACCTTATCTTGTTCCATATTTTTTAAAGATGCTTTTAACTTTTCACCATTAAGAATGATGATTTCTGTAGAATTTTTTTCAGGTGACCCTTTATCATTTAGGAAGTCTTTATATATTAGTTTGCAAAAAGTTTTTCTTTGTGCATTCAAGGTTTTTCCATTGTGAAAAAGCTTTGCATTTTTAAATGCTTTTTATGCATCTACTGAGATAATATGATTAATGTGGTAAACAATATTTATAGGTTTTTCCACTTTTCCAATAATGTGGTAAACTATATTTATAGATTTTTCTACTTTTCTAATACTACCCTTTTATTCTTCAGATAATCTAATCTTGGTCATGATAGTTTATCATTTTTATTACTGCTTGATTTCATTTACTAATGTTTTGTTTAGGATTTTGGCATCTACCTTCATAAGAGAGAATAGTCTACAATTTTTAGTTTTTGTGCTTGTCAGATTTTGATATCAAGGCTATGCTATGCCTAATAATTTAGGGAATATTTTCTATATTTTCTAGAATTACTCAAAACTCCTTTCATTGAAAGATGAGTTCTATGAATGATATGTGGCTACCTGACCAACAGAATACAATGAAACCGTTGAAAATAATGATGTTCTGGTTTTTGAGCCCAGGCCTTAAGAAGCTGGTAGTTTCTATCTCCTAATTCTTGGAACCTAGCTTCCATGCTATGACAAAGTCCACAGAAGTTGATGAAGCCAGATGTAAATGTTTTTGGTTAACTGTTCCAGCTGAAATTCAAGACAGCCAGCACTGAATTCAATACATAAAACTGAGGATGCCTTCACTGTGACAACAGCCCAACATACCTTTCAAATGAAATCATATGAAAAATGCTGAGAAAAATTAACTAGCAAGCGGCCAAATCAATCCCCAGTACTTTAAGAGAAAACAATAAAATGGTGGTTGTAGTTTTGAGTCACTAATTTTGGGGGTAATTTGTTATTTATCAATAATTAACTGGAGCACTCAACTTTTAAAAAAATCCACTATTCTTGCTGAGACCTATCCAGTTTATTTCTTTTCAAAGTATCAACTTTAGACATTCTTGAACATCTTAATTGTATATTTACTTCTTAATTCATTAATGCTGGGGTTCTTAACAATGGGTCGTGAGCTTGAATATAACTAAAAAAAAAAACATTATTCATGTGGGGACATGTTAGTATGGGTGAGATACATTTATTAAATAATACACAGTATAGTGTGTATTATTAGTAAGGGGTCTGTGTTTTTCACCTGACTGGCAAAGGAGTCCATGGAACAAAAAAAGGCTAAGAAACCCTGCATTAATATCTACTCTTATTTATTACTACTTGCATCCTACTTTTAAAAAAATGGATTATTCACTTTTGAATGATTAATGACTGCTTGTAAGCCCCTTTCTAACTAAAGCACTTATAATTATATTTTCTTTTTTCTGTTTTGATGTCAAAATTGCATCATTCAGTTCCAAGCATTTAAAATCATTTCCATTATTTCTTCTTTCACGTTATTTAAAAATGTGTCAATTTTCCCAATGCATGTGTTTTAATTAAAATTATGTTTTTGCAATTCACTGTGGTCACAAAATGTGGTCTGAATAATATGAATTCTTTATCTGATGAGACTAGTTTTCTGGTCTTTCATACATAATTTTTTTTTTTTTGAGGTACCAGGAACCAGGAATTGAACCTGGGACCTTACATGTGGGAAGCCAGCGCTTAACTACTGAGCCACATCAGCTTCCCTGAGATGTTTTTTCGTTTGTTTTGCTTGTTGTTTTGTTTCTTCAGGAGGCACCAGGAACCAAACCTGGGACCTCCCATGTGGGAGGTGGGAACTCAACTGCATGAGCCACATCCACTTCCTATACAGATACTTTTATAAAGGTTGCATATACATTTGATTAAAATGTATATTCCTTAAATTTTGGATTTAGGTTTCTATATTTGTTCAATAATTCCCCCTTGTCAACTGTACTGTCAAGTCATATATATTTACCCATTTTTTATCTGGTTCACCTACCAATTACTGAGAGACATAAATTGAAATAATCCACTATGCTGGTAGATCTCTTCATTTTTCTCCATTGCTGTCAATATTTGTACTGTACATTTTGATGCTATTCTTATATTGATTATTTTTAAAGATTTATTTTTATTTATTTCTCCCCTCCTCATTGTTTGCACTTGCTGTCTGCTTGTCTTCTTTTTTTTTAAGGAGGTACCAGGAACCGAACCCGGGGCCTCCCATGTGGGAGGGAGGTGCCTAATCACTTGAGCCACCTCTGTTCCCTTATATTGATTTTTAAAATCTATCCATATATTTTTAATTTATGTTATTTCCCCCCCACCCCCACTGTTTGTGCTTGCTGTCTGCTGTGTCTGTCTGTTATGTGCTCTCTGTGTCTGCTCATCTTCTTTTTAGGAGGCACTGGGAACCAACCCAGGACCTCCCATGTGGGAGGGAAGCACCCAATCGCTTGAGCCACATTTGCACCCTGTTGTTGTCTCTCTCATTGTGTTTCCTCATTGTGTCTGCCCATTGCGTCATCTTGTTGCATCAGCTTGCCGTGCCAGCCCATAGTGTCAGTTCTCTGTCTGGCTCGTCTTCTTTAGGAGGTACCAGGAACTGAACCCGGGATTTCCAGTGTGGTAGGCGGGCACCCAACTGCTTGAGTCACATTTGCTTCCCAAATCTCTATTTTTAATTTATTTTGTGTTAGCTCTAGGAATTACAATATGCATCTGAATTTCCCACAATCTATTTCATATTAATAATAATTTAATCCTACAAAGTATAGAATATTAGCTCAAAAACAGCTCCATTTCCTTTCTCTTACTTTGTGCAATTATTTTCATATACATTATACCTATATAAGTCAAAACTTTTATTTTATGAAATATTTTTTTTCTTTTAAAGAAAAAAAGAAGAGAGAAAAAAATATATAATGCCTTTTACATTTACCCACATGCTTAAATTTCCTTTATTGTTACCATTTCATTTTTTCCTGGGGATTTGAAATACCATTTCATGTCATTATCTTCAGCCTGAAGGATTGCCATTAGTTATTTCTGTGAAACAGCAATGGAGTTTCTCACTTTTTGTTTATCTGTGAATAACTTTATTTCACCCTCATTTTTGAAGGACAGTTTTGCTGAATACAGGATTTTTTGATTAACATTTTCTTTCTACATTTTCAAGATGTCATTCCATTGCCTTCTGGCCTCTATTCTTTCTGATGAGAAGTCAGCCATTAAGACAATTGTTGTTTCCCTGTAAGTGATTTTGAGCCCAGATAGATACTTCTTTTTACATTACTGTCCAGTTTTATAGTAATTTGGAGGGCAGAGGATTATTGAACTCCTCATTCTGTCATACCTTATGCATATGTTCTAAATCAAACAGAATGTAGCTGGGTTTTGTTTTCATTGAAATATATTAGTCTTTATCTCATAAATGTATATAATTAGCTGATTTAAAAAAAAAAAAAAAAAAAAAGAGAGATATCATGGAGAACAACATGGCATCTTTAATACCAAGCTTGGAAATGTATGTTATCTTCATTAACATCTCATTGGCCAATCCCAGTTACATGTTCCCAACCCAAATGCAAGGTATTATATACCAAAAAGAAGAAACAAGACTGTTGGGTAGACAGTTTCTGAGAGATGCTACATATTTTCTGTCTATTATAGTAGCAACTGTTTAAATTTTTACGTGGCTATATAAATTGATAAAAAAAGATGCAAGTCAATTTGTTAATCTATTCCATGATACCAGAAACTTAGAAATATCTAATCGTTCGCTTCCCAAAATAAATATTTTAATTATCCAGGAATTTAGATTGTTTTCAAAACTTTAAAATTGAATATATATGCTATTATATATGCATAATGGAGGTGAAGGTCTATCATTTTTTAATTAGAGAAATTGTAGATTTACAGAAAAATCATGCATAAAATACAGAATTGCCATATACCACTGCTTTAGTTTGCAAAAGGGCTGCTGTGATGCAAAGTACCAGAAATGTGTTAGCTTTTATACTAGGAATTTATTTGGGGTAAAAGCTTACAATTCTGAGGTTGTGCAATGTCCAAATTAAGGCAGCAGAGATGCTTTCTCACCAAAGCCACAAGGTAAAGCAAGATGGCCACTGATCTCCGCTAAGGTCTCTGCCTTCCCCTCTAGAATCTACTCTTTCCTGGAGGTCAGGTGACAGCAACTAGGCATTGGGCTAGTCTCTTTCTGGGTTCCTCTATCAGTCTCGGCTGTTCTGCTTTCTTCCTGAGTTCAGTTGCAAGCTATAAGACATATGGCTCATCTCTCCCTGGGCCTTGGGTTCTTTGAGCCTCTTGGGCACTTCTCTCCTTAGCAGCTCAGCTGTGGGCGAAACTGGAATCCTTTCTCTCACACTACAGGACCAAATATGGCATTTGATCTTTTCCTTCCTTTTCCTCTGTGTTTGTGTCATCTCTCTCTCTGTGTCTGTTTTAATCAGTCCCAGCAAGAGGGGGGAGACCCAAGCTGGCTCACGCCTTACTGACTTGAACCAATCAAAGCCCTAAGGCAATCTTATCAAGTAATCTAATCAAAGGACTCTCAACCAAATTTAATGGGCCCCACATACTTACAGGAATGGATTGGTTCAAAAACATAATCTTTCTCTTTCTGGGATTCACCAAATTCAAATTGTCACAACCTCCCTGTTACTAACATCTTGCATTAGTGTGGTACGTATTTCATAATTCATGAAAAAACATTTTTTATAATTGTACTATTAAGTATTGTCCATTGTTTTAAATAAGGGTTCACTGATTGTGTTATAAGACCTGTTTCTAAAAAATGTTTTACTCTAGTAACATATATACAACATAAAATTTCCCCTTTTAACCACGTTCAAATATATAATTCAGTGCTGTTATGTTTACAATGTCACCATTAACTATTACCAAAATCTTATGCCCAAATAGATACTCTATAAAATTTAAGCATTAAGTCACTACTGCCTAGACCTAGCATGACCCCTGGTAACCTATTTTCTAGATTTTGGCTCTATGAGTTTGCTTATTCAAATTATTTCATATCAGTGAGATCATACAATATTTGCCCTTTTATGTCTGGTTTATTTCACTCAACAGGGTGTCTTCAAGGTCCATCCATGTTGTTTTATGGATCAGAACTTCATTTCTTTTTACAGATGCATATATTCCATTGTACACATATACCGCATTTTATTTATCCATTCATCAATTGGTGGATACTTGGGTTGCTTCAACCTTTTGGCAATTGTAAACAATGCCACTATGAATGTTGCTGTACAAATATCCGTTCAGGAGTCCCTGCTTTCAATTCTTTTGGGTCTATACCTAGAAGTGGGATTGCTGAGTCATATAGTAATTCTACAGTTTATTTTCTGAACTGTCTTCCACAGCAGCTGCACCATTTTACATTTTCACCAACAATGAATGAGTGTTCCTATTTCTCTGTGCTCTCTCCAACACTTGTAGTTTTCTGTTTTTTTTTAATAGTAGCTATTCTATTGGGTATGAAATGATATTTCATTTTGGTTTTGATTTGCATTTCCCTAGTGTCTAGTGATGTTGAACAAATTTTCATGTACTTTTGGCCATTTGTATATCTTCTTTGGAGAAATGTCTATTCAAATCTTTTGTCCATTTTTGTAACTGAGTTGTGTTTTTATTGTTGAATTGTAGGATTTATTTATATATTTTGGATAGTAAACCCTTATTGGATAGGTGGCTTCCAAATATTTTCTCCCACTTAGTGGGTCAACTTTTTACTTTCATGATAAAGTTCTTTCGTGCACAAAAGTTTTTAATTTTGATGAGATCCCATTTATCTATTTTTCCATTGTTGCTTGTGCTTTGGGTGTAAAGTCTAAGAAATTGTTGCCTAACACAAGGTCCTGACAGTACTTCCCTGTTTTCTTCTAGGAGTTTTATAGGTCTGGTTCTTGTATATAGATCTGTGATTGAATTGACTTTTATATATGATATAAGGTAAGGGTCCATCTTTATTCTTTTGCACATGGAAATCCAGTTATCTCAGCCTCCTTTGTTGACCCCATGGAGTGGGCTTGACACCCTTGTTAAAATCAGTTGGTTATAAATGTGAAGGCTTGTTTCTGAAGTCTTAATTTGATTCTATTGGTCTATATGTCTCTCCTTGTGTCAGTACCATGCTGTTTGTATGTGTGTATGTGTATGTCTCTTTTAAGCAGATACTGAGGATTGAACCCAGGACCTTGTACATGGGAAGCAAGTGCTCAACTACTTGAGCTACATCTGCTCCCCACCATGCTGTTTTTTTTTTTTTTTAATTATTACTATGGCTTTGTACTAAGTTTTAAGATTGGGAAGCGTGAATCCTCCAATTTCGTTCTAATTTTCAAGATGACTTTGGCGATTTAAGGCCCCTTACTCTACCATATAGATTTGATGAATGGCTTTTCCATTTCTGCAAAGAAGGCTGTTGAAATTTTGATTGGTACTGCATTCAATCTATAAATCGCTTTGGGTAAAATTAACATCTTAACAATATTTAGTCTTCTAATCCATGAACACAATATCTTTCCATTTATTTAGGTTTTCTTTGATTTCTAGGTTTTCTTTAATTTCTTTTAGCAATGTCTTCTAGTTTTCTGTGTACAAGTCCTTTACATCATTGGCTAGATATATTCCTAAATATTTCATTCTTTTAGTTGCTACTATAAATGGAGTTTTTTCTTGTTTCTTTTCAGATTGTTACTAGCATATGGAAATACTAATGAGTTTTACATTTTGATCTTGTATACCACAACTTTGCTGAATTCATTTATTAGTTCCCGTAGCTTTATTGTGAATTTTCAGGATATTCTACATGTAAGATCATGTCTTCTGCAAATAGGGAAAGTTTTACTTCTTCCTTACCAATTTGGATACCTTTTACTTGTTTTTTCTTGCCTAATTCCTCTAACTAGAATTTCTAGTGCAATGTTGAAAAAACAGTGGTGACAGTGGGCATCCTTGTCTTGTTCCTGATCAGAAAGGGAAAGCTGTCAAGTCTTTCACCACTGAGTATGACAGAAATTTTCTTGAATGCCAGGAGCTAATCACAGCAAACAATCCAAGGCAAAAAGTATCTTTTACTCTCTTTGCAAATTGGCTTTGTTTTGGCTGGTGGTCTCCTTCAGAGCTTAGTCCTCTGCTCAAGCAGATCAGCACAAGGCAAATGGGAAGTGCAGGGTCCTCTCTGATTTATCTGAGCCTATACAGAGCTAGAACCGGGGAACCTGCTTCTTCTCCTGGACCTGTGCTTGCTAGAGGTCCCAGGATTCTCATTTATAGCCCACAGTAGTTTGAGTGAATATTCCCTCTACTCCTTTTGGAACAGACCTCCTCCCCCTCCTGGGTGCTCTTAACTCACAGAGTAGCTTCATCCATTCAAGGTTTATTTTAAAGCCTTTTTAAGGCATATCTAGGGCCTTTTATTTGAGGGCTGGTTAGCAACATTCCTAAGTCAGGGACTTTCTAACAATCTCTACTAATTGCCCGGAATATTCAGTGAAGTCTTCCCAGTCTGGCTTATGAGAATATAAACAGCTCCCAGTCCTGTGTGATCCTAGTGGTTGTTCAATTTGTAGCACCCTTATATTGGTTTTTTTTTTTTTTTAAAAACAAATCTATTTTATTGGTACATATTAACAAAGCATACAATTCATTCAATGTATTTGGTATAATCTCATAGTTGTGCATTCATCATTTCAATCATTATTAGAGTATTTTCATTATTTCAACAATAGTAAACAAAAAATGACAAACAATAAACAAGAAAATTCCTCACCTCTCCATCTCTCTGTTTCCACTTCTTTTTCTTTTTTTTTTTTT
>JAKSZT010054334.1:9076809-9220762 GCA_026826555.1 Tolypeutes matacus | reverse complement strand
AACTTAACATTTGATACTGAATGCTTGTATACTAGAGGTTCAATATACATAATTAAAGTAGCTTAGAAAAAGATATTTTCTGGAGATCTTCAGGTTTTCGTTATTTTGAGTATCAAACTGAGCCTTTAAAAGTAAGGCAATTGGACCTTAATAAAAGATATGAGCCGATGTGACTAAGTCCCTCGTATTAGAAATATTTACATCAGTCAGTTAGTAAAACTAATATACTTGGACACAATATTGGCACATAATCCATAGCACTATTTTGCAGAGGAAAGTGTTCCTTCAAATCATTAGAGTGTAGGTACAGGACAGTGAAATAATTAGATACTTAGTAGTTTTCTTGGGAGGTAATACAATTATGGCAAGAAATTTACAGTGCAATGTAAATTTCTTTCCGAGTTTAAAGAAGAGCCATTCCTCATTTTAACATTACTTGACAAGCAAAAACCCAATGAATAGACCACAGTTCACACTGTAGACCACACTCTGTCCCACTCAGTTCTGAGTGGTGTGTGCTGATTTAAAATGGCCTACATCTCGCTCCAGGATGTGTAAGTTCATTGAGGGTGGTGGGCCACACTGTGGGAGATGTTTGTGTGGGATGTGGTGGGAGGTGTGGGAGGTGGGCAACATGGGAATCCCAGTGGGTTCCGTGTAATATTTTGGGTAATCCAAGAACCTCTTAAAATATATATATATATATAAAAATAACATTTTTGTAAGCAAATACACATATATGCATATTAAAAAAAAAAAAAACCCAATGAATATATTTTAAGCTATAACATCACTTTCTTAATAATATAGCTCTTTATTACAATTATACTTCCATTATAGGCCATATAAGAGTTTTAGAACCTTGATTATCAAATAATCTTCCCACTCTCTTGTTCTTTCTTAATCCAGCGCTTACCACTTTCTGATTTTTCTTATACAATCTCTTTGCCAGGCTTGGAATCATTCTTACCTCTTTCAAACCAATTTTCAGTTCCTACATGATCTCCTTCTTTGTAATTCTCTAAGTATCTGAATATTTTATCATTTAGAATAACATTGCAATGACCTTTTTCAAGACCTAGTTTACAAATTCATCCCTAATGAATCATTTTCTATTAATATTATTTCCTCTAAATTAATTTAAACAATATAAATTATTTTAATGGGTGTTTAACCCAAAGTAAATTAATTTATTTTGGGAAAGCCTCAGTTGTTTAATGTATAAAGAGGAGATAATATTATGTACTTCAATAAGGAGTTAAAAGAATTAAATTCATCACATGAATGAATCCTCATGATAGCTTTTATAAACTTTAAAATGCTATAATAATAAATAATAACCGTTGTCTTATATACAAGAAAAGTATACATTTCTGGGGAAATTATAGCTATTGCACAACACTCACATGTACTACGGAAATAAATGCTTGTGATACATCATGTTGCTCTGCAATGTAGTTGAAAGCTTGCCAAAGAGCAACTCCGGCATCATTTGTTCCAACTTCATCGTCTGCATTAAGAATGAACACAAAACCAATTCTGGGAAAAGAAAATGAATCATGAATTTCTCAACCATTTTTTAAACCACAGTAAATCATTATTTTTACAAATGATTAGCCTAAACATCTAGATGGAGGAAATGTGTTAACAAAGGGGAGAAAAAGGTTTGATTTGTAATGCCTCTTTACCAAAGTCCCCATAAGTACTGCATTACTGCAAAATGTCAAACTCTCTCTGGCTGTGACATTATCAAAGGACCCTGTTCCCCAGAGAACAGGAAACTTGTAATCTTAATACAATCTGAGGGAAATGGAGTTCTCTATGAGATCCCAAAGTGATCAGACCATTCTCTCAAGAAGATTATCAGATAACTTTGATTAACAGAGTCTGTCAAAAAAAGGCAGATAATTGACAGCACACAACTAAGATTTATCAGGCACTAGGAATAAACACTGCTTTGAATTAAACATTAATACTCTGAGTAACACAATATGAATATCAGTGGAGTTTCTTTGGTTGACAGTTTAATGTTACAAATTGGCAATTACCTAAGAGGAAGTTTATGATGATAGAACAGTTCAGCAATTTTTATAAAATCCAAGGTATATTCTTGAGAAGGATCAATAAACATAACCTAAAAAAAAGTAGATAGTAAATAATCACTATTTTGTTTTAACCCTTTAGAATTTTTATGAAATTCAAATTCAGTCTAAATTCTCAATGTATGAAATTCAAGGTATAATTTTTCAGAAACTTCTGACAATTGTATCTTAAGGAATTTTAAGGTATGTATCTAAGAAATAATTTCAATTTATGAAAGATTTCTAAAACTTGAACATCTAATGATAAATATAAATGGAATTTAATATTAGTTTACTCATCTTTTTTGGGAGCACAGCATAAAGCATATCTTTTACATGAAGTAGAATACAGTATTCTAAATATTTGTTGGATTTTCGGTGGCACAGTTTTTAAAAAAGAGAAACAGAGATTGTTTTCTGACAAAAATGGCATTAAAATAACCTCTTACACAAAGTTAATATAGGAAATAAAACATTTACTTCCTATGTGGAAAAAAAAAAAACTTGATGTCACCCACACCTTTTTTTTTTCTTTTTTTTCATATAATCAAAAATATTTTATTATATCAAACCATAACAAAACAATAACACCAAGGAATTCTATATCATTAAAAGTTCACAGGAAATAGACTAAGAATTTGGGGTCTCAAGGCTGACTTATATAGTCTACGATCTAGTTATTTAACATTTATGATCTTCCATTTTCTCTGTAAAACAAGAACACTAGATTTTAATTTTATAGGGTTGTTATGAACATATGAGTGCACTTACAAGTTTTCATTTTGGTTTAAGTACAACAAACTCTTATTATTACTCAGCAACACAAGAGCCCAATACAATTTTTTTTTTTATATATATGCATATATGTGTATTTGCTTACAAAAATGTTATTTATATATATATATATATACATATATTTTAAGAGGTGCTTAGATAACCCAAAATATTACACGGAACCCACTGGGATTCCCATGTTGCCCACCTCCCACACCTCCCACCACATCCCACACAAACATCTCCCACAAGTGTGGCCCACCACCCTCAATGAACTTACACATCCTGGACCTTGCCACCAACCATAGACCACAGTTCACACTGTAGACAACACTCTCTCCAACTCAGTTCTGAGTGGTGTGTGCTGATTTAAAATGGCCTACATCCGTTGCCACAACAGTACTCAGGACAACCTCCAACTCCCAAAGAAGCCCCTATATTTCAACTGCTTATCCCCTCCCTACCCCAAAAGTGTCAAGTGGCCACTGGCTCCACCTCATTGTTATAATTTCTTGCATTGCTAGAATCACCATATGTGAACAAGAGAATACCATCAAGTCCACTCTAGTCCATAGTTCTTCCCCCAATCCTGAGGGGACTGGGATGGTGATGTCCACTCCAACTCCAAGTGAGAGAGGGCTTATATCCCATGGATATGGTGGGTGGGATGATCCTGCCTGCAGATGCAGGCCCTCTCCATTCCCTGTCACCCACACATTTCAAAGCTCCCATAAGGTTGTTTAGATATTTAAATACTGTAATAATGAACTTATATGCATAGATGATAAAGTGATATGTATTTTTGTCTGAAATATACTAAACTTTTAATCATTAATAGTGTACAATATAGAACAAGGAAAATTTCTATCATAAAGTCCTTTGAGAAGATATAAAAGTAATCAATTAACTTAAAACTTAATAGATTTTATGAAAGTACATAAAGGCTGAATTATAAGAAGCAGTTTAGGTGACACTGCTAGCTTTTTGTACCTAGTCATCCATGCCACCTCAAGCTTGTTGCTAGCAAATCCTTCCTTCCTAACAACTTACATGCCTATTTTCCCGACAGCAGGGTAATCTAAAAAGATCATGGATACTTTTATAAAAGGGGTATACAAATTTACAAAATACAAAACTTACCAAATTATGAATATTACGTCTTATAGAAGGTATACTTCCAGGGAATGCAGGCCTCAGAAGTTCCTGACAACTTGAAGGCCACGAAAGATACAAATCATCATGTTCTAAGTCATTAATCCACTAGAAAATAATCCAGAAATCTGTGAAATCTATATTCAAGTAATAATGAAATAATTTCCATGACAGATTTTCACTATATAAATGAACATGATAAATTATCATGTTCTTTTATAACTAAGCCTTTCCCCCAAAACAATCCACTTCTTTGATTGATGTATTTATCATGTCACAAGTAAAACTGTATGAAAATTACTTTCAATAAATAATTTTATAATCGAGAAAGTATTTATCTTAATTATGAGCACTTTAAAAGGCAATGGGGGGAGCAGGTGTAGCTCAGTGGTTGAGTGCCTGCTTCCCATATACAACAGTCCTGGGTTCAATCCCTGGTACCTCCTAAAAAATAAAAAAAGGCAATGAGAAGTCATGTGGGATCAAGATGGCAGAGTGCAATACTCCAGGGATTTAAACAACAAACAACAAGTAGCAGAATCAACTTTCTCAAATCTCTGCAAAACAGTTAACAGGCAAGCACTAAATCGAGAAAAAGGCAATTTAAAAATGGTAGGAGGGAAACGGATGTGGCTTAAGTGATTGGGCTCCTATCTACCATACAGGAGGTCCAGTGCTCGATTCCCGGGGCCTCCTGGTGAAAGGCAAGCTGGCCCATGTGGCGAGCTGGTCTGAGCAGAGTGCTGGCCCACGCAGGAGTGCTGGCCTGTGCAGAGAACTGGCACAGCAAGATGATGCAACAGAAAGAGACACAGAGGAAAGACAATAAGAGAGGCAGCAGACCAGGGAGCCGAGGTGCCACAAGAGATTGAGTGCCTCTCTCACACTCCAGAAGGTCCCAGGATTGGTTCCCGGTGCCACCTAAAGAGAAGACAAGCAGACACAGAAGAACACACAGAGAGCAGACAGTGAGGAGGGCAAAAACAACAAGGATGGGGAGGTGAGAAAGAAAGAAATAAAAATAAATCTAAAAAAAAAAAAAAAAAGGTAGGATATGGTGGTGCCCTTGCTGGCCACATCCCCTATCCCTCACTGGCTTGGTGTAGAGCTGGCCCACACTGCCAATGCAGGTCCCTGGTTACATTTATAGAGGGAGCAGAATAATTCTCATGGACATACTGGGTGCATGTATGTCTATGCTAATCTGAGCCTTTAAAAGTAAGGCAACTGGACCTTAATAAAAGGTCTACCCAATGTGACTAAGTCCTTTGTATTATAAATATCTATACCAGTCAGTTAGTAAAACTGATATATGTGGATACAATATTGGCACATAATCCATAGCACTGTTTTACAGAGGAAAGTGTCCCTTAAATCATTAGAGTGTAGGTAGTTCCTATATCATAGGACAATGAAATAATTATATATACAATGGTTTTCTTGGAAGATATGCAATTAGGGCAGGAAGTTTACACTGCCAATATTTGGTTTTATGTTATGCCTAAAATCTCCTAAAGGTTTTAGAATAAGGAATTACATGAACACTTACCATTATAGAAGAATGTCGAATGTCTAATGCATAGTTATGCTCCCAAACATGAGAATTTAATTTTAAAAATTTGCTCATATCTTCCTTGTGGATCCCAAGATTTTGAAGGCCATTCATCATTTTTCCTTCAAATTTCAGCATATCCAAAATACTTTAGGTTCAAAGAAAATAAATGTTTTATTTTGATTTGCCATTGCCATGTTTTGTTATGTTTTTTATCTTAAAAGTTTGTTGGACTTCTCAAAAGATTAGTAACAAGTTTCAGTGGTATTTTTGTTAACAAAAAAATAATACTAAATTAAACTCATTAACAAATAAGGCAAATATTTCTTCTAATTAGTTATTCAAGGAAAATATATGTTGAAGTTTTTTTTTTTTAGTTGTAATAAAGTCTTGTTATAATTTAAAAGATAAGACAATAAGGTATAAGGTGAATTCTTTACCAAAGAAGCAAGGATATGATCTCACAAACAAGCCAAAAGTGAGGGGAAAAATATATTAGGTTACTCTTTTTATCACTTACTACAAAAATAAAATAAGATCAGCACGCCCTAAAATGTAAAATTTTAGTACAAAGGAAGCTCCAGTAAAGCATGAAAGTTCCATCTGTCTAGAATACAAATTAAATTTCTAATTGAATATACAATAATTCAATACTTCTTACACATGATAGAAAGTCTTATTGTTAAACAACAAAAAAAGCAAATAACCCTCTTAACAAGTTTGGGCAATATGAATCTTTAAACTACTATTTATCAAGCACTTACTGTATGACAGATAAGAGCCATGTACTTTCCAAAGGAAGATCATTTCAATTTCACAACAACTATAGATTATCTTAGATAATGCAAATGATGTTCAGACAGGTGATATATCCTGCCCAGGGTCATTCAGCTAGGGGAGTAGCAGAGCTGAGATTTGAATGTTATAGGAATATAGTGCTTCTCTGTACTCCCTATATCTATAAAGATAAGACTTTTCAGACTGTGGTAAAGTTGCTTATGATATAAAAGGTTAAAATAGAGGAACTTTGATTATTACTTTTTAAAACCAAGTGTTAAAATTCATATTTATTATATTTAACCTAAGTGTTTCATTCAAAAATCCAGTCATTAAAATTAAATTCACCTTTCAGAAATGATCAGAAGAATAAAGCAATATATGGATTATAGAATACAGTTCTCAAGGGGAATTATAGAGATCTATGCTTAAAAAGTAGAGCTCTAATATAAAAACTCTTAATAAAACTGCTTTATAAGAGTTTTAAGTTGGCCTGTACATAGGTCCTCAGCTCTGCACATCTGTAACCTAGACAATTCTAACACTGATTTACAGAGAAAACTTCAAAAATATTTATATATTAGGAGATGGGTATGACAAAAAGCACTGGCTTAAATAACACAAATCACCAATCTAATAATAAGATTAATCTCATCTATAAAACTACTCCGTGGTATGGCTTCTGAAAGTCCTTAATATTCCCATAGCTTGTATAACTGTCATCTTTGTTATCTCAACCTAGTTTTTAAGAAATACCATGAATGGAAAAAATAGACAGCACAGTACACTGAAAAGGGCATGGGATTTCAAATCCTGGTATTATTTGCTAGCCATATTCCTATCTTGTGCGAGATCTCAGAGTTTTTATTTCCATCTCTGTAAAACAGAAGAGTAATCACTAACAGGATTAAATGAGCTTAATACTGGGATCACAGTGCCTTCAATAAGCATTAATTTCTACCTTGCTCTTTCCAAATCTTGAATTTTAGATAAAGATTTAAAAACTGGTCCTATAAAATATGCCAGTTTACTTATTAGGAAAACCCCTTGTATCTCTAGATTTTTAAATAATTAAAATATTTTTGGATGCTTCTCATTAAAATTATTATTATTTTTGGACTTGCTTAGCACTCTTCACTGGCTTCTTCTGTGCTTAATAAGAGGCCAAAATCCATAATCTAGTTCTGCAATCTGATCCTTGCCTACAAGTGCAACCTTGACTAATTCCAACTCTTCCTCACTCAACACAGTCTGACCATCCTAGACTTCTCATTTCCTCAAATATTCCATATCTGTACAACCTCCACCCACTACTTTGCCAGATTTTTCCTTTAAGTTTTAGCTTAAACACCACTTCCTTGAAGAAACCTGCCATCCATTGTCCCCACGCTCCATTAAGGACTAATTTAAATCTCTGGAATTAAAAAATTCCAAAGTACCGTGCTTTACCTGTTAGAAATTATCACAGTTGTAATTATTTATTTAATATCAGTTATCCCACTAGACTGTAAATTCCAGTTAGGAAAGACTTATTTCAGTCTTGTTCACTACTGTATTACCCAAAACTAGCAGTTCCTTCTGTATAGTAGGTACCTGAATATTTCCTGACTTGAATTTTAACAATGAATTGATTTTGTTATAATATTTCCATTAAAAATGCTTATTTTTCAAGAGCTCAAAAACTCTTGAGCTCTGATTCCGATTACTTCATTAAACTTCAAAAACAACTCCGTAAGCGGGGATATCAAGACACCTTTGTTACTTCTCTCCTTCTGTAGTGACATTGCTCAAGCTGGAAGAGGTTGGTTACCAAAATGAGTAATATACATTTATACCAGGGTCAGTTTCTGACTGGTCGTCTGTGGCTGAGGTGACTATTCAGAGGCAACCATATTTTAGTAGCTAGAACAGAGTAACTTTTTTTTTTTTTTACTATATTTTGTACATTTAATAATTGAAAATACAAACAATTAAAAACTAAAAAGTAAACACAGATGAATAAATATATACATTTTCTCAATTAAATGTAATGGATACGTATAACATTTTTTTGAATCAAACAATATGTTACACAATATATTTGGTTCATAGTAACACATTCATACAGTATTTGTTCTTTTATGTCTGGCTTGCTTCCCTCAACATAATGTCCTCCAGGTTCATCCATGTTCTCACATGCTTTACAACTTCATTTCTTCTTACAGCTGCTTAATATTCCATTGTGTGAATAGACCACAGTTTGTTTATCCATTCGTCTGTTGACAGACACCTGGGTTGTTTCCAACTTTTGGCAATGATGAATAATGTTGCTATGAACATTGGTGTGCAGATGTCTGTTCCTGTCACTGCTCTCAGTTCTTCTGGGTATATACCCAGTAGTGGTATTGCAGGGTCACATGGCAAGTCTATACTCAACTTCTTTAGGAACTGCCAAACAGTCCTCCACAGTGGCTGTACCATTCTGCATTCCCACCAACAGTGAATAAGTGTTCCTATCTCTCCACATCCTCTCTAACACTTGTAGTTCTCTGTCTTTTTAATAGTGGCCGTTCTGATAGGTGTGAAATGATATCTCATTGTAGTTTTGATTTGCATTTCCCTAATCATGAGTCGAACATTTCTTCATGTGTTTTTTTGCCATTTGTATTTCCTCTTTCGAGAAATGTCTATTCAAGTCTTTGGCCCATTATTTAATTGGGTCGTTTGTCCTCCTATTGTCGAGTTGTAACATCTCTTTATATATCCTGGATATTGAACCCTTATCAGATATGTGATTTCCAAATATTTTTTCCCATTGAGTTGGCTGCCTTTTCACCCTTCTGACAAAGTCCTGTGAGGTGCAAAAGTGTTTAATTTTGAGGAGGTCCCATTTATCTATTTTTTCTTTTGTTAGACGTGCTTTGGGTGTAAGGTCCAAGAAACCACCTACTACAAGGTCTTGAAGATGTTTCCCTATATTTTCTTCTAGTAGTTGTATGTTCCTGGCTTTTATATTAGATCTTTGATACATTTTAAGTTGATTCTTGTATAGAGGGTGAGATAGGGGTCCTCTTTCATTCTTTTGGTTATAGATATCCAGTTCTCCCAACACCATTTGTTGAAGAGACTGTTTTTTTCCCATTAGCGTGGGCTTCATAGGTTTGTCAAAAACCAGTTGACTGTATAGGTGAGGGTTTATTTCTGAGTCTCAATTCTATTCCACTGATCGATTTGTCTATCTTTATGTCAGTACCATGCTGTTTTGACCACTGTAGCGTTGTAATATGTTTCAAGGTCAGGCAGGGAAATTCCTCCCACGTCACTTTTTTTAGAATGCTTTTGGCTATTCAGGTGCACTTACCCTTCCAGATGAATTTGGTAATTGCCTTCTCTAATTCTGTAAAGCAAGCTGTTGGGATTTTGATTGGTATTGCATTGAATCTATAAATCTGTTTGGGTAAGATTGACATCTTCACGATATTTATTCTTCCAATCCATGAACACAGAATGTCTTTCCATTTGTTTAGGTCTTCTAAAATTTCTTTTAGCATTGTTTTGTAATTTTCTGCATATAGGTCCTATACTTCTTTGGTTAAATTAACTCCTAGGGATTTGAATCTTTCGTTGCTATTGAAAATGGAATTTTTCCCCTGATTTCCTCCTCAGGTTGTTCAGTACTAGTGTACAAAAAAATTACTGACTTTTGGCATGCTGATCTTGTATCCTGCCACTTTGCTGAACTCATTTATTAGTTCAAGTAGCTTTGTCGTGGATACTTCAGGATTTTCTAAGTACAGGATCATGTTATCCGCAAACAGTGAGAGTTTTACTTCCTCTTTTTCTATTTGGATGCCTTTAATCTTTTTTTTCTTGTCTAATTGCCCTAGCTAGAACTTCTAGTACAATGCTGAACAACAAAGGTGATAGTGGGCAACCTTGTCTTGTAGAACAGAGTAACTTAAGGGACCTAACTGTACCTGCTCAGATTTTCTCAGTCCTACCTGCCTTCCCTCCAGGTCACTTCCATAGCATCCTGCTATCTCAGCTTCCCTGGGGAGTGAGAGCTAGGTTTGGGTATAGCCTTTACTTAACCAATGCTGACCTTACCACAGGCTTAGCTCTTCCCACTACTTCCAGGAGCAGAGGAACAAGGGATGGGCCATGCAGCATGGCATCAGTTCTCCAGCAGCTATGGAAGAGGTAGGGCAATACAACCCAGAATGAAAGACAGGAGATTGGGAATAAGTGAAAAATAATTACCCACTCCCTTCCTTTCCCTAAATCCAGGATATATAATCTTCCTCTCTCTCTGTTCCCTATATATTTTCTTCCATTCATTTACCTCTTCCCACTAATTTTATTCTAACTCTTCTAATCTAAGAACCTTTCTTTGTCCTCAAAAATGTGGGGAGTGGATGTAGCTCAAGTGGTTGAGCACCTGCTTCCCATGTATGAGGTCCTGGGTTTAATTCCCAGTACCTCCTAAAAAAAAAGGTCAAATGATGTAAATATACTCACATATTTACTCTTTCTCATTTCAGGGAATTATAGTAGGCATAATTAGTGATCACAACAATGGAGAACAAAAATGTAGCACACATCCTGCAGATCATCAATTACCAGGTAGGGGAACCAACAGGTCTGAGTGACTTAAATAATGTACAGCTTTTCTTAATCATACATGAAAATGTTCCTGCCATGAAAATTTCCCCATATACTGTCATAAAAAAATTCCCCAAAGCTACCATTTCGAGTGTTCCTGAGCATAGACGTGATTTTTGTTCCTCTGATATTTACAGACCAGGATCTAAGGACCTCTCTACTCTTTCTATGTGTGTTACATTCTTATATACCTTACTGATCATTTTTCCAATAGTAGGTTCAAGGATTCAACTAAACAAAGATAAAAGCCCCATTCGATTGAAAATTAAAATTATAAAAAATATTCAGTAAAATGACTAAATTTTAAGTGGACTATCCTACTTCTGTCTTTCATGTATTTTCCTATATATTTCCAAACTGGTAAGAAATGGAACTTAATTAACTTCCATTCCATAAAAGTAGATTTACTTGAATTAAAGCTGAGTATTTGAACTGAAGTATTAATTTTACTAAATTGATCTTATATTTTGAATATTAATTTTTTAAAAAGTTTTCATTTTCATTAAAAATAAAACAAATTCAGTTCTATTTCACTTCTGTTTAGCCCATGACTTTAATCCATGGGTCAATAGTAACAGATAAAAGATGTCTTAATTCTGTCCTTGAGCATTTTTGATGAAGAATTTTTTTTAACCTAAAGAATAAAATTCATCAGTGTCATAATTTCAAATTTCCTTTCTGTTAAAGACACAAGAATTCAAATTCTTCCTATTAAATTCTTTCTTCTGGGGAAATGGCTCATTTTTTTGTTCCAATTCCTTTCTGGAGGGCAGACCTTCCTAGATGCTCAGCCAAATCTGAAGGAACCTCCTGCAAAATCATCAACCTACTCTTTAATGAAAGACAGTTCAGAATAATGGGATAAGTATAGGTCTAAGATTCAGAAGCCTCAATTTTCTCATCTGAAAAACTTCTCTTCTAGTTCTGACATTCTAAGATGCTTTGGGCTCTCATCTAAGAGAGTACTCTGTTACAATAATATAGTTGTTTTACTCAATCAAAGACATGCATTTGTTTTACCTATAAAGTGATCCTTTGCATTTGAACAAATATTAAAATTCAGGACAATAGTATCTTTATATAAATCATAGTTAGTTTATATCAATAATTTAATACTTACCTAAAGGGATCATAATCATCCATATCAATACGAAGTCCATTTATAAACAGATGAGCATCACCTGGCTGAATTTCAAATCTATCTCGAAGATCCTTAAAATAGAGCAGAATGATAGTTTACTGAGTGATATAGCAATAGTGATCTATGTCAGGGGTAGGCAAACTATTTCTATAAAGAAGCAGATAGCAAATATTTTAGGCTTTTTTGGCCATACAATCTGTCACAAATACCCAATTCTCCCTTTGTAGCACAAAGGCAGCTAAAGACATTATGTAAACAAATGGGCATGGCTATGTTCCAATAAAACTTTTATTTATGAAAACAGATGGCAGGCCAGAGTTGGCCTATAGCAGGTTAACCACTCTTGATCCAAATAATGGAAACCATGAAAGGCTAGAGAAAGAAATAAATGTATGAATATTCTGATATACTAGAAGGGATTCTAGGTACTAGAGTTGTAACAAAAATAAAAATGGTAACATCCTTGCCCCTACTACATAGTTATTAAGATCATGTTCTAGGAGTCAAACCTGGTTTAAATTGTGGTCTTGCCACTTACTAGCTATGAGATGTGGACAAATTTATTTAGCTTCCTTAAGGCTCAGTTTACTCATCTGTAAAATGGATATAATTACATCTATCTCACAGGTTTGTTATAAAGTTTAAATGTAATATATATTTGTGCCTAGTCACATATAAAGCACTTAAAAGTAAAAGTTTTTATCATCACCATCATCAAATCAGTCTAGAGAGAAAAATAATTTTAAAATATTGCATTTCAACGACGTGACAAAATAAGTGACACAACGAGATTTGTATGAAGTGCTCTAGAAATGCAGATAAAGCAATTAGCTCTAAGAAATTCAGAAAACTCATGACCTCTGGTTTATATTCACATGGTTTTGGGGTTGGATTTCACATAATTTTTACGGTACAAAAAAATATAAACTTAGGTTTTTTATTCAAAGTGGAATTAATTAGTAGTGCTCCTAGGCTTTGAGTCATTTTAAATGAATGCAAATCTACGTGGAGGGATATAACCTCATTTAAAAAAAGAGGGAACAGGTTATTCCAACATGTCCCTTTAACAACTGAGAAAAGTGATTGAGCTTTATGATAGTAAACTGGTTTATAAATATGTCTGGAGGCCCCTAATCTGAGATTAATAGTCATGATGAACTTAAAATGTGAAGTAAAATCTTTACATATTAATATTTATATCACATTTTATTTTCAGGAGACAGGGCAAGGGAAAATAAGATTCTAAAGAAAAAATATTTTACAGAAATCGTTTTTAGAGAGGATGTTCTAATCTAGGGAATTTCCCTAGAACTCTAAAATTTTCACACATTCTAAGTAATTAGTTGGAAATAATTAGAAAAGGTGTGAGCTTTTATTTGGGTAAAAGATAATCCTTTGTTTGGATTTTATATTTAAATATCAGCATTTGGTTTCTGTAATTACATATAATTGAAACAATCTGTTTCACACTGCTAAAACAGAAAAAAATAAGTCACCTGACCATATCTCCATTTTTTTCCCAAAAGAAAACAAATGTCATGAAATATACTTTAATAGCTCTTGCAGTAAACAATAAGAGACACACATTGAACTGACACTGAATTTAAAATGACCCAAAGTAGATTCTGGCTACTCTCTGAGCAAAATAAGAGTTATGAACTTCTAAGGGAAATTTGCTGTACTTTCGAGTTACATTAGTTGTCTCCCCAATAAAACCAAACTCAAACTCACTTATACAATTTAAATATAGCCACAATAATTTTTTGAATAATCTTTTCATCAGTCCCAAGTCAAAACTATGTAAATAAGTACACACAAAGAATTTGAATGCCCATGTCAGTCCCCTCCACTTGCTCCCTATCCTCTACCCCTGGACCCTAGAGGTAACTTTCCCCTTCCCTTCCCAAAGTTTCTTATTCATCCTTCTAGTGTTTCTTTATGCAAACACAAATACATACAAATATATATTCCTGGTTCCCCCTGCTTTCTTATATAAAAAGGATAACATTGTCTATATATACACTGCTCTGCATCTTCGTCTTTGCATTTAACAATTATGTTATGTAGATAATTTCATATTAATAGGCAGAAAACTTCCTCATTCTTCTTTTTACTCTGTTTTTTATATAAATAGCTTCACGGTATTCCACTGTGTATATATACCCTACTGATGGGTACTCATGTTGTTTTTAATTATGTTATTTCAAATAATGCTCCGACAAATAATCTTATACATATGTTGTTAATATTTGGGGCATATTTAGGGATAGATTCCCAGAAACAGATTACTGACTCAAAGGTAAATACATTTAGTTTTAGTAGATACTGCTAAATTTCCAGCCATAGGGTTATACAAATTTGTCCTCCCATCTGCATTGTAAGAAAATGCCTGGTTCTCTGTAGATTTGCCAAAGAGTACATTGTCAAACTTTTGAATTTTTGAAATCTGGTTTCTCATTTTTAACTCATATATAATTTGCTTTTTATGACTGAGATCATCTTTTTAATATATTTAAAGACAACTATTATTTGTAATAGTGTGTGAAACTTGTGTTTATGTGTTTTGCAGGAATTATGCATTTTGCAGTAATTCTATTCTTTGGTGTGTATGGAGGATATTGTTATAGTGGCATACTTCCAGGATGTTCAAGTGTCCCATCCATGTGTGGTAATTTGCAATGGCCATTACAACACTTTTTGACTTCCAGCTGCAACCACTGTCTTCCCTAGGGTTGCAACTCCAGTTCCTTCAGTTATTTCCCACATAGCCCATGGAGTAATGGGTAACATGGAATCCTAGTCCAAACACAGTTACCCATTATCGTCATTGTCTTTTTCTCATCAGTTGCTTTGCGAATAGGCAGCTAAACAACGAGACCATCTATATTGTTATGACTATTTAGTTAACACATTAATTTGAAGATTTCTTACTCAGAAGTCAAAATTTGCCCCAGGATGTGTATATCCATTGCGGGGGATGTGCCACACTGATGAAGGATGTTTGTGTGGGATGTTGTGGGAGGTGTGGGAGGTGGGGAACATGGGAATCCCTGTAATTTCTGTGTAATATCGGTAATCTAAGCACCTTAAAAAAAAATATATACATATATATATATATAAGTAACATTTATGTAAGCAAATGCACATATATGCACATATATTTATATATCATTTTACAAATATCAGTATGTATTGTGAAAAATTTGATTTTTACCCACAATTAAAAAAAAAAAAAAAAAAGAAGTCAAAATTTGCTTCAAATTTGTTTGACTGCTAATTCCAAACTGCTGAGAGGTGGAAAAGTTGATGGCAAAGGGCAGCTGTATCAGCTTGTGTGGGCTAGAGCAGCCAGGAGGCCACAGTCTGCGCCGGGGCCCACACAGGGCAGGCCTTACTGCTCTTTCGTTTCCTTTGTAGTATTACTCGCTATTATTCTTTGTTTATTTTTCCATATGAATATTTAGAATCATCTTGTCAATCTTCAGAAGGTTCAGATTATATTTATAAATTAACATAGATTATATTAACATAGGTTTCTTTGCAATGTAATTTTCCAATTCAAGAAAGTAGTATATCATTCAATATGTTGTTAAGGAATGTTTCAAAATTTCCCTAATGGGCAACTGTAGTCTGTAAATTGGCCCTCTTTATCACTCTTTAGCCCCTTCCTCTCTACCTGGGACCCATGATCTGTTATTTTTCTCCCATTTTTCTTCTCACCATTCCTTAATAAATTACTGGCCTAACTAAAAAAAAAGTTTTTTCCTTATAACTTTAGGTAGTATATGCTACTAGCATAAAAATTAAAAGATATAACACAGTAAACCCTATTGTAGAGGATGAACAACAGTTAATAGTACAATTGTAAGAATGTTCTTTCATGAATTATAACAAATGTATGACACTAATACAAGGGGTTAATAATAGAGTAGTATATGGGAAAAAATACACCTAACATAAAGTGTAGATGACCATAACCTCTCTTTGTAATTCATGTTTTCCATCTGCAAACATATCAAGGAAAGAGCTTAAATTTTTAAATAGTCCATCCCTATGACTTGCTACCTACATGAGACATCAAACCTTTGTTCATAAAGAACTACAGGGAAAGTAACGCTGCTTTTCTCCACTTTTCTACCTAGACATTGTCTACTTCTATTAAAAAAATCAACTCCTACTTTCCCATTGAGAAATGAGACCATCTTTATCAATATATTTCAACCACTGAGACTGAATCTGAGACCTGTGCCATTATCACTTAACTATTCCAAGAATTTCTTATACAAGAAGATAAGATTATAAGTGAATAAATAACCATTTGCTTCAGGAAATTCTTTCAAATCATTTTTTTCCCCCAGGCAAACCTTTATCTCCTCTTGCTTATCAGACAAGAGCTTGCCAATCAAAACCATCACTCTGCTTATCCACCAATCCTAAACTACTGTGTCACAAACTGCTTATTCCAAACAGTTCCCTACTTTGAAAGATCCAATTTAAATCACTTAAACTAAGACATAACTGTATAAATAGCCTACCCTTAACTTCCTCCTTTTGAGACATTACAAGATTCTGTCAAGGTGTTTTCTCCATTGTTGCAGTAAGTTTATTACACCCAGCTTTGCTTGATTAACAGGCAGAATCTACACCAGACATTCCCTACCCACCCTTTTTAATTTAGATTCACCTTGTCCCTCTAGAAATATAAGTCACTGAAGGATTTTTAAGCAAGAAAAAATGGGTCTAGATTAATTTTCTTGATCTATTCAAAATCTCTGTTTTTCAGTCCTCTGGCAAGGTGTTTGGCACTTAAGCAGACAATCAGTAAATACTTAAATTAATCTGAAATGAACTAAGATCAGGTCACTAATTCTGATTCTGTCTGTACCATCTCTGTGACCCAAAAGAAATCACTGGATCTCAGTTTATACATCGGGGCATTAATACCTGTCATAATATAGAGAACATCTTTAAAACTATATGTAACTAAATATAGAATATATTATAGGTAATATTTAATCTCTCAAAATGTTTTCAATTCAACGAATATTTCTGAGGGAATACTCTATGCCAGGCACTATACTCGTTAAAGCGCCTAGATTCAGAGTTTCTTCACCTACCCCTTTTTCCTAACTTTCACTTCCACTCTACTTCAGCAACTAACCTTAATGGCCACCTCATGATTATGTCATCACACCAGTCTACTTTTGAAATGATCCCATTTGATGATTCAGATTTTCAGGCCTTCCAATTTTTTCTTTCTCTTATTTCCACAATATCCCCTCCAGTTTCTGGACAAAAAAATTACTGACATTCTGGCATTCCTTTCTTTCTTCTTTGCTCTTCTTTCCCTCTCTCCCTTCCTTCCTTATTGTAGGTGGCATGATCCAAACAAAGTCAGGAACTTATAAGGAAACAATCCATTATGCTTGAGAAACAATAAACACAATTAGGGAAAAGTACAGATAAGAATATTTCCAGAGCTCAGTTTTAAAGGATCAATAGGAATTTGTAAGGTAGTCAATGGTGCAAAGAAAATTCAGTAAGGATCATGTGTTATGACTCCTAACCCCTATGGTCCAGTGTGCTTCTTCACCACCATAATTGTAGTTGTTTGTCATCATTCAAACAGCTAATTTATTGAATACTAACTATGTCCTAATTAACCTAACACTATAACTGTATTAGTCAGAGTTCTCTAGGGAAACAGAAGTGACAGGAGATATCTGTAAATATTATGATATTTTGTAAAAATTGTCTCACACGACTGTGGGGATGCAAAAGTTCAAATTCCAGAAGGCAGGCTGCAAGCTGGGAATTCTGACGAAGGTTTTTTGATGAATTCCCCAGGAGAAATTGGCTGGCTGAAGTAAAGATGAAAACTCTTTCTTTTGACTGCTAAAATCATCACTTCTCTGCTTAAAGCTTTCAACGGATTGGAAAAGATATCTCTCACTGTTGAAGGCAATCTCCTCCATTGATTGTAGATGTAATGAGCCACAGATGTAATTAACTTACTGATGATTTAAGTCCATGAAATATCCTCACAGTAACAACCAGGCCAGTGCTTGCTTAACCAAACAACTGGACACCATCACCTGGCCAAGTTGACACATGAACCTAACCATCACACTACCTCACATTTCCTCTTCTTGATCAATTACTAGAAAAGTAAACACCAAATCTGCACTAGGGATGGCCACAGAATAAAATTCTGGCCAATGAGATGGAAGGTGACATCTGCTGAAGAGGTCCATGAAGGCTGTAGTGAGGACAAATGTGGTTGGTAGCATCCTTCCAACTCTTTCTACTTTAAAAAATACAAATATGAAGTCTGCCAACCATAAAAGAAAGGCCAAGATGTTTACATGAATGTGCTACCTGACGTTGAGCTGAACCAATGCCTAATGGCACCTACTGTGAGATTTCTCGCTATGTGAGAAAAATAAACTATTGTATAGGGTCCTGTGAGTCTGGAATTACACTACTTAAAGCCAAACTAGTTCTATGTAATAAAGCCAGGCAGTGTTCTAGGCACTTTACAAGTATTAACACAGGATCATCTAATGTAATTTGAGAGACTATTTAGCAAAATGTTATTAAGCTACTGATCAATTGTTTCTACATACTATAAGAGTCCAGTAATGTTCCAGTGGTCAAACTTGACTCAGTCCTCACAAGCATTTAGGAGCAAAATTAATCTGGAATCATAAAGTATATATAGACACACAGAGTGTCTATATACAAAAGACAACATACAAGTGGAAATACTGAGTTGTTTTAACAATCAAAAGAGCAATAATTAACACTTTCTTTTTGCATGAAAATTGAAGATCCAAAGTCTGATATAGTGATATTAGTATACTAAGCTTTTTAAAAAAGGAATTCAAACAAACCTTTTGATTTTTTTGTATTTCTTCCCTCATATGTTGATTTACAGCAATTCTCGTCAGTGATCTGAGAAAATAAATATTGATATAATTTATTCTTCCTTAAGTGTTTAGGACTAATCTATAATTCAATGCACTGTAATACTTTGGATAAGAAACTAAAAAGCTCTAGACTCCTCATAATTGAAAGATTTAAATTTATATATAGCCTAATTTGACAAACGATTCTATAATTTTCATTTGATGAGATTTAATTCAGGTGAATGGAGACTATGTTCACTAACAATATTCATTTAGTAATACTGGAGCTTGTTTACTATTAGATACTTATTTTTCAAAAATGCTTTATTGAAAACTCTATTTGGTATTATTTTTCCCATATACATTTTGTATGAAATTACCAAAGTCATCATTTGAGTCAATACAAATAGGCAATTTTCAGAACATTTATAGATTAAAAAGTTTGGTTTATCTGTGATTTTACCAGAGAATATAAGTTCTTTAATCCTGACAATTCTGTATTTTATGTATTCATTCTTGAAGAGCGTATTATTCCCTTATAATTTAAAGAAGAGCAGAAATATTTTTAACGAGTATATAAACTCTAATACACAATTTGATAAAACATAAGAATGCTTAATTATTTATCTGTCAATTTATACAAAGAAGAAAGTTTTAAAATTAGATTGTTAATGAAAAATTCTGCTGTAAAGAAAACTCAAGCCAAAAGGTACATCTTGAAACAACATACAATTAGTCTGTATTATCTCCTAAACTCTGACAGTACTTGAGAGAAATTACAATTGAAAATTTAATAATGAAAATTATTCATTCATTTTATCTCAATAAACACTCACTGATTGTCTACTAGTGGCTTTAGAGATATGCACAAGCCTACAATTTAGACATTAAGCAATGTTAACATATTTTGAAAATTTTTCATGACCAACTACAAATTAAGAGCCGAGTTCAACATGGACTCCTGAACAATTTGTACTGACTTAACCTGTAAGGAGCTAATTAGCTGTTTTATCAAAACTAAAATTATCTTACTTTATTTGTATTTGAGCTAATAATTTTTAAAGCTACTGCTAATTTACAGTAGTGTAGCTAAACATATATTTACACATATATACATATTTCATGTTTTACTATATAAACCCTGACTTAAATTCTTGATAGTTTAAACTAAAATGACTGAAATAGTTATATATTTAGATTCATTCTAAGCTATAAATAAAGTGACAAACCTCTCTATTCTCAGGGTACTGCTAAAAGAGTCTTGGTATCTTGTGGCCAATTATGTACTATTTATCATTCAAAGATAAAGATTCCCTAGATGTAAGATTCAGTAATTGGTACTGTAGATAAATGTACAAAGTAGTATTGTAAACAAATAAAGGCAGAAGAAACATCTACTGCTTAAGAAAGTATCCTGGGATACAAGGTTGCTTCAGTTCCTCTCAATAACTTTATTGCTGCCTATGCCATTATGACTTGTCACAGGTTATATATCTTCGACATAAGCTAAATAATTTCTTATTTTACTTGCTATTTAAAATTTTATATTCTAACTCTCTTATCCAAAATAAAAAAGCATCAAAGTCAAGTTATTTTGTATTCCTCATAATACAGAGTAACCTGAATTCTATCTATTGGTCATTTTTAGATGTACAAATGTATTATCTATTGAAATGGAAGTATGTTTACTATAACATAACTATTTCTGAAAGCCATTCAATTAAATATTCTATTGGCAAAAAAGTGTTCCATAAAATATCCCATGCAATTAAGACACCAATTGTTCAGAATCTGCAAGGGTAAAAGCATGATTTGGCAGTACTTTAAGCATAGACCTCTTATTTAGAATAATATTTTTCATTATCATCTACTGAAGCAAAGAGAAAAATACTCCTTTAATTATTTATTGCTTAAACAAGTTTTTTTTTCCTGGATTATTATATATCAGACTGCTTACAAAAATTTTTTAAAGATATTTTTTCCTTTCCATTTACCTACAGAGACAACCCAAGGGCTCTGTTTTGTAGTGTGTACTCACACATTTGCACAAGCCGGTATTATGCCTAAATAAAAAACAATATACATAATTAAGAAAGGCACTGATTTCATAAAATTTATGTCTAGAACTGATGTCATCATGTTAAATGAAATTAGCTATTTAGATAAAATTTATTTAAAGAGAAAGAGTTCTGGCTACAATCAAACCAATGAACTTTATATACCTGGCTTTTATGGGGAAGTTCTGCGAAATGTCTTTCATTAATTTTATGGCATCATAAGTTGGAGTGGACATTATTTGAGAAGCTGCCTGAAAACTGAGATCTGGAAGGAAGAAAAATATTATTAAGGAATCTAGCACTATGTTAGACATTTCCATGTAATTTAAATAATTTGCTTCATCCTTCTTCCCATATATTCATACTTAAACAAGTTAACACACATATTTAGCATTTTTTAAAAGTTTTAAATTGAAAGCTGCCACTATTGTCCAATAAAGGTTTTTCAGTTTTATGAATAATTATCATTTAATACCTATTATTGTTTTCCACAATTTATAGTATAACTTCAAAAACAGATATGTAAAAAGAAATGCTGACATAAAGCTATTTTTTTCTTTACTTAGTTAAGTGAATCATGGAACAAAAAACTTTGATAGAAAGTATAATAAAGAGGAAAAAAAGAGCTTTGAAGAGCTAATACTAAAAAAAAACTTTAGGACCCAATGTGTTTAATTCGGTAAATAAGAAAGCAAGTATGCTGAAATAAGAATGAAAATCTAAACTTAGGGAGTATTATTTTACCTAAAATGATAGTTTTATGGAAAGAAAAAGGGTGTGTGACTAACTATAATCAGTCTCAAATATCTCAGAAACAGTAAACCTTTTAGTTTCATTACCTTGTCAAGAATCAGAGAGATTTTAAAGTGAATCTTTCCATTAAATAATAGTGAGGCACATAGTTTCTCTTTACCATTTCACTAGACAATGGGATCCTAGTCTTAAAAACTTGTAAAATAACCAGGCTTGTTAATATAACAGGGCTCTTTCTGTTTCCATGTTCCCAGTGCAAAATGGAGTCAAAGCCTAGAGAAAAAAATGCTCTTAGGGTAGCTTCCCATGGAGTAGCAGAATCTAACAGATCAGGGTTCAAATTCCAGCTCTATTACTTACTAGCTGAATAACTTTAACAAGAGTTTCTTCAACCTACTTCAACATATATCCAGCCCCAGTACTGCAGTGAAACTAATATCAGGGATCACTAATATCACCTAATTGCTAAAAACAACAGACATTTTCCAGTACTTATCTTACTGTGATCCTTTTTTAACGGGATCACTTCCTACAAAGAAAAAGTACTGATCACTTTCTCTTTCTTGAAGCTCTATTTCCCTTAACTTCTACAGTGTGGTACTCTTCTATTTCTTATAAATCCACCATATCTTCTCCATGGGCTCTACTTTTTAAATGTGGATGACAGGGTGCCCGAGCACCCTTCCTGGAGCACTGATTTTGTCATTCTACATTCTCAATCCCTCTAAAAAAATCTTTATGCTAAAACTTCACAAAATTTTTTATTTTTTTCCCTTTAACTTAAGGATAGTATGTTCAGTCCACCATGGACCTCATCATCTGCATTTCTCACAATCACTTAAAAAACTACCATTCCAAAACTAGTCCCATTATTTCTGGGCCCCATAATTAACCCTAAAACTTACTTCTATGTTTTATATTCTGTCTATTAAGCTTCAAAAGTAGAAATCTTGCATCATCTTTTATTCCTTTTACTTTCTAAATATTTTCCAAGTCCAAGGCTTCCTTTCTATCCCTTCTACCACAGTCATAATTTAGTTTCTCATACATTATTTCAAGGATTTCTTAACGAGATTCCCTGTTTCAAATCAATTCAAATACATCCCACACAGAAATTATGGAGGTTAATTTAAATTAAGCTGACTAGGTTATGTTTTCTGTTTAAAGGCCTTCAAAAACAAACCATCACTTACAGATTTCCAAACCATGCAGGGGCCCCTTGGAGAGCATTTTGAAAGAGGCTTAAAAACAAGAAATTATAATATAAGGCAAAAAAAAAAGTGCCAAAAAAGAGATGCAAACAATATCTTTAATAAAGAGAACTGAGGATCTTGACAGGAGGGTGTCCTAAAATAATGTGTTTTTTTGGGGGGTGGGGTTGGGGGAGTGGAGGGGTGTATGTGTATTAGCCATATTAGGAAAAGAAGTCAAGCCAGAAAGAGTTTGATAGACTCGGACAAAACAGAGTTCACAAAACTCAAGATTTCAATGAAACTGAAAACCAAGATTGGTGGGAACAAAGAATGGGAGAGCTAGAAGTCTAAGAGTTGTTATCAAGCTGACACACTGGAGTTTTAGATGTTAGAATTCAACAAGTTTTGACTGACTTCAAAGTCTAAAGCAACCTCATATAAAAGGGTGGCTGAAATGAAACGGGGGTATGGTTCTGGGGATAAGAAGGCAAATGATGTATAAGGTTTGAGTCACATGGACTCTAAAGTACAACAGAATGACAGACTTGACGTGAATGAGTTGCGGACTCCTTGATGAATATAAGAATTACCTGGCAGTTGAAAAGTGACAGTGATGAGGAATAGTAGAGAATGGTATAGTTAGATGGCATAGAAGTCACAGAAGAAACAGGGATGTCTGACAACCAAATTCACTTCAAACGTCAACTTTATCCTAATCAGGTTTTAGGATTGTGGGGAATACAAAAATAATGAATCCTTCACAGTAAAGGGTTTCAGGGAAAATCAGACTTAATTTAAAACAGGAAGGAGATCATCAGAGAGGGTGTAAGTTTAAGGGAACCTGTAAATATTTATCTGCTTATATATACCCTATTTCAATGAAAAGGGATTTCTTTTTCTCTTCACCTGGGTTCCTGCTTTCTGTTGGATAATGTGCTTGAACACTATCTACTCCTTCCTATCTTAATGAACTTTCTCTACTCCAGGATTTTCCCTACTTGTTCCAATAGGACTAATTCTTCCTGATCTACCAACATTTCTGCCTAAGAACTCTGGGCTTCTTTAGTTGTAATATCTGTCAGCTCCACATTTCTATTTGAATTCCCATTCCTTTCCTTCATTCCTTCATAAACAGACATTAATCGTGTTCCCACTCAATGATAGGCATTATGTTAGAACCTAAAATTACTATGATAGATAGCAAACAGTCTCTTTCTTCAAGGAAAGCAAAATCTCCTAGGGAGAAAAAAAGATAAAATTAGGATTTTATCTTTGAGACAGATGTTGTAACATAAATATGTATAAATGTTATGATAGCACAGGGTTAAGAACTTGTAATGCTGATAAAGAGTTATGGAAGTTTCTGTAAAGAGGAGATGCATGAACTGAGCCTTAATGGATAAGTAATTTGCCTAAAAGAAGGCATGTGCATGTAAATATGCTTATTCTTGGGAGAAGGAGAGGCTTCTGTTCAGGGGAATTTCCCCAGAAAGGTCTTCCCTGATCCTCTATTTAATTTTGCTTCCATGATATTCTCTATCACAGTACTTTTTATTTTCTTTCTAGCATTTAACATACTCTGTGATTTTTTTTTTTTTAGTTACTGGGGCCAGGGATTGAACCCAGGACCATGTATGTGGCAAGCCGGCACTCAACTACTGGGTCACATTGGCTCCCCTAAGTTGGTTTTTCCATTTGTTTGCTTGCTGTTTTTTCTTAAGGAGGCACCAGGAACTGAATCTGGGACCTCCCATGTGGGAAGCAGGCACTCAACCACTTGAGCCATATCTGCACCCAATCTGCAATTTTTCAACTCACTGTTTTTCTTGTTTATTCTCTTTCTTTTCTACTAGAATTTAAGCAGCAAAAGGGTAAGGATCTTGTCAGATTTGCTCACCATTGTATCCTGATAATCAAACACAGTAGATATTCAATAAATATTTGTTGAGTAAATTAATGAATAACCAAATAAATGAGCAAATGAACCTTTGTAAAGTTATGGAGAAATGAGAGAGCATAACTTATCAAACTGACAGAAGGATTCATATAGGTAGGTAATGTTATATTAACATGCAGAAGTAAGTAAAAGGTTGGAGTTTAGACTTAATAATTCAAACAGATGTGAGTGAAATCAGCCTTTAGTGAGAAAGGCTGCTGCAAATAACTAGGTTAGCTAGGTAGGCAACCCCTCTTCCATACAGTCCCTTCTGAAGTGTTTCCTTTGGACTTTCTCAGATAAGAAGACTGGGCTGCATATTGTCCATTTGCTCTCCAGAATTATTCCACTCCACCCTGTTCTGGCCCCACAGGCTGACTTATATGAACTGTGTCAAAAGGCTTGTGTGTCCTCTGACTTCTGGTTGGATTCAGCCAATGCAAGTAACTGGCAGGAGAACAGCAAGCAGGAAAAGAGTAAAGTTAGAGAGCTATGACCTAGCTCCCTCCTTCCCAGGTCACAGTGGGAGGGCTATGTCCCTCTAACAGAGACTAATACTCTGTTGGACAGCCCTTCATACACTTTATCCAGGTTTTGGTAACCATGACCACCTTTATCCCTTCAGGATTAGGGGTGGTAAAATTGTCCTTCCAGTTTCTAGTCTTGGGTTAGGAGAAACCATTCCTTGCTCATTACCCTAAACTTTGCCAACCCCCTTATAAATAGTTTCTTCATTGACAGCCTTAGTTTATGCGTGCCATTTTTTTCCTGTTGGGACTCTGACTGATATAGGACCATTATTTGATCAGGGACTTAAATGATTAATTCTGGCTGACTTTACCCAAGGAGATGATCAGGTTTTCAGTTTAGAAAGATTACCCCAGTATCAATGTGGAGAATGTATACGAGCCTAATGCCTCAGTTTAGGGTTATCATGATGCCAAATATAAGAATAGTCATAACGGCTATGCCATAATGAAAATAGGGCCAACCACTAGGTTTGGTGGAAGCAAAACAGATGACAAGTAAGAAAAATGTACAGCAGTGCGACCCAGGGAGAATAGATTCTAAGAGTTCAAAGAAGTAGATTCTTTACAGTGAATTTATCACAATAGTGTTATTAAAACATCTCATTCTTTTGAATGCTTTTCTGTAAAGCGAAGGATACAGTGCTTAGTTGATAGAACATCTGTATTAAGTAGGTAACATATAGCACAAGCTATAGAACCTTAATAGACTGGGTACTGCGTTTTCTTAAACATAATTTAAAAATGTGATATCTCAAAGATCTGTTAAGTACATATAAAGTTCACTTATATACCACATGATAGAGTATAAAGAATATAAGTTGGATGCAAAAGCCTTCACTTATTAGCCATATAGTATATACCACTTTTCTTATCTATAAAATGAGGGCAGGGCCTTTTATTATCTTTTATTATCCGTGAGGGTCAAATAAGATATTTTATATGAAAGGACCCATAAAGTTTATTCCCAGTAAAATTTAAAATTTTATTTGTAGATTATAATGACATTCTACCAAAGCATTCTCATAAATATCCTTTTAGTTGCTTTTTATAAACATCAGACTGGGATGAAAACATTTTGAACACTATCTTAGTATTTCAAAGGTGTAAGACCAGAGCCTTTAGTAATCTGAGAGATTTTCTTAAAGTTAATGCACATTTGCTACTACTGTACCAAGAAACATAATATCATTACTACTTCAAACTTTACCAATAGTAAATGCAAATCTTGAAATAGATGACAAATTTTCCATCATTTAACTTTTAAAGCTGATGACACAAAACACCACATATTGTATGATTCTATTTATAGGAAAGGTCCAGAATAAGCAAATCTATAAAGACAGAAAATATACAAGTTGTTGCCCTAGGGCTAAGGGGCTGGGGAGATATAGGAAGTGACTGCTAATGTGTAAGGAGTTTCTTTTTGGGGTGATGAAAATGTTTTAAAAGTGACTGTGGTGGTAACTGGAGAATTCTATGAATATACTATAAACTACTGAATAGTACAATTTAAGTTGGTGACTAATATGATATGTGAATTATATCTCAATAAAGTTATATTAAGAAAAGTTGGTGAAGATGAGATAAAAGTTATAGATTAAAAAAAAAAAAGACATGTCCCATCACCTACTAAATCATTACAAATAATAAAGAAGGAAAATCACAGATTAAAAAGGATTTATAATTCAATCCAAACTAAATCATCTTGTAGATTGTCTAAACTGATAATTACAGGTTCTTTTGTTTGATGTTTTCATTAAAAATGTACCAGCGAAACATGCAATGGTATAATAAGCTCAAATTTTAAAAGAGACGAAAACTAAAATTTAGTTCTGATTTCTCCCAACCTCAGAATCAAGATTTTAAAACAATGTTATATAATCTCTGCAATGTGATTTAATATGTGAAACTAACCTATAAGATAAATCAGTCTATACTTTAAAAATGATTAGGTAAGGTAGTATCAAATAACTAAATTCCAGGTAACTTGAAATCTTTTGAACACTAAAATATAATTTGCTTGATAAATGACCTTTTAATTATGTATACTTACAAAAGTAATCTAATAATTTATATTATTTACATCATTAGTAAATACTAAGGTGTATAAAATAATGTACATGCTATATAAAAGCTTATTTAACAAAACACAGATGAGTTACCAAACTATTTTTAAAGTAACTCAAAATACTATACCTTGTAGCTCCCAGACTTTCAAAGGCATCATTTCTTTATTACTCTCAATCAGGTATTTTTGGAATGCTGTCAGATTATCTCTGAGATCTGAATATATTTCTCTGCATCAGAATAAGTAATGTTAATTATTACCACCTACCACGAATCATTACACAAAGAGTATATTTTTGAAATTAATTCTTCCAAATAATTAGAAACAAAATAATTATCATTTCAATAACAATAAACAAATTGTGACACATCTACATCCACGGACTATAAAAATAATGAGGGAGAGCTATAGATGTACTTTTTTAAGTAAGAGAGGAAGTCTGAAAGAATATATTATCAATAGTTAATATATATTACCTTTAAGGAAAGCAAGGGTGAGGGCAGAATTATTAGGTTGTATGTTATATAATTTTTGTTTTGACATTTAAAAAATGGTAAGTACTACTTCTACAATTTAAAATAAAAACTATTTTATAAAGAAAGACATTAATGCTCCTTATATAATCTTAAAGTACACTCTATTTCCTGAAAAACCCTACCATTGATACTTAAAAAAAACTGAAGTAAGATAATTTTGCCTCAACACATTTAGGCATCTTTTAGAGAGAGCCAAATAATAACATAGTAGATTGCTTGGCCTATAATCTCAGGTATAATCTTCTATCCTATATCCCTCATGAAATGAAGAAATGGTGTTATTTCAGATTTAAATAGAACACTTAAAAATTTAGCAATCAGCACAACTGATAAAACATAACAACAGTAAATACAAATGAAGACTGAAAAAAGCAAAATGAGAAATAAATGTACAGAACATATAAACAGGCAATACATAAATCTTATATTTATAAATAAATACATTACAGTGTCAATATCTTGTGATTTTATTATATTGTGGGAGCATGTTTTGGAAATGAATCAAAACTGACTATGATTGCTCTCTGGTGAACTTCCTAAAAAAATTCATTATGAAGTAAACTCTCAATATTTTAAGTTATAGAGTAATACTAAGTTTATAAGAGCTATTATATTGTTTTTCATATTTATTTAGTGTCAATAATTTTCACCACTAAAATTATTTACATAATTCAGGCAAAAATAAATTATTCATACAATACCGCAAAGCAAAGGATTTTTGCCTAAATCAACTGAGTAATAGAATAACTAATTTTGAGTATTTCTCCTTTTAAAAAGATAATATCCCAGAATCCTGGGAAGCAAATGTGGCGCAAGTGATTGAACTTCCGCCTACCACATGGTGGGGGGGTTTCAGGTTCGGTGCCTGGTGCCTCCTAAAGAGAGCAAGACAGCGAGCTGACACGACCTGCAGGCGCTGAGAGCTGACACAATAAGACACAAAAGGAAAACAAATTGAGGGACACAACAAAGTGGGGAATGGAGGTGGCTCAGTCAATTAGGCGCCTCCCTCCCACATCAGAGGTCCCAGGTTCGGTTCCTTGTGCCTCCTGAAAAGAAGACCAGCACACAACAAGGAGGCACAACAAGGCGAACAACGAGGGGGTGGGGAGAAATAAATAAATCAATCTTAAAAAAAAAAAAAAAAAAAAAAAGGATAACATCTCAGAATACCATGTAATTTTTGGAGGACACATAATTTATTCCCATAAGAAGGTATATTTAAAGAAAAATAGAACTATGCATTATAAGATGTTGAGACATGGATGAAAATTTAACAAAAATATATTGCTATCTAGTACATAAATGCCTTAATCAAATAAATTATTTTGCAAGACGTATTAACTTTTGAAGGCCACTGATATACTGAGTTAAAAGAAAACTCAGTAATCTATGTAAAGTGGCATAACCTCTAAAAATGTCCCCCATACTCTATGGAGTTATTTACCAACCAGAAGAAGCCAACCTTAGTGTGTTTCATAAATACTTACACCATGTAATACTAAAACAAAGGCTGAAAAACTCACTTTCTTCTCTGAAAAATTAAATATATTAATAAAAAGTTCCTTTTGTCTTAATTCGTTTTTGCCTTTATAATAAGTCACAAACTACAGCAATCCCATTCTTAAGTATTCATATAGCAGTCATCATCCTATTCCTTGTCTTGGCAGGAAAAACAGAGCACAACTTTAATTTTTGAAAGATTATTTATACTAGTATATGAAATTCAGCCCAGAGTTTTAAAATATTTCAATCTGGAAATCTATGGCAGAAAAATTTAGGGAAATATTATCTCTTCTTTTTAGCCATAAAAATTCATTTTGATGACTTCATGCTAAACATACAATATTTACAAAGCTTTTGGAATCCAACAGATCTATAAATGATACTATGAAGTTTTGAATTAGTTTTCTCACAGAGATAACTTTTATGATTTTTAAATTGTTTTTTTAAACACAGTAAGTCATATTTATCAATGAACAATTGTTAATATTTATGATATTTAATGAATGTCTAAGTATCAGTATTGCCTTCAAAAATAATGAAATCAATATAATAAAAAGTATTTTCCAACCCTGCCCTATTAACTTATGAAAAACAGGATAAAAATACCAGAATTTCAAAATTGTAAATAGTAACTGGTAGTAGTACTAGAATATTTATTTTTTTAAAAATAAACCTTTACTTAATTTTTTCCTGAAAAGAAATTCAATCAGCAGTATTTTTTTCTCGGCAATATTTTAAGAAATTATTTTAGCAAATAATAACTGACGATTGCCATTTTATTTCTTTTATTCATGTTTAAGAAATACTTATATAAATATGTCTATTATGTGCCATGAAAGTTCTAACCACTTTTTAAACAGTCACTAATTTAATCCTCATAACAATCCAATAGTTAGGATATTATAATTAGCCCCACTTTATAGATGAGGAAACTAATGTAGGAAGAGATTAAGTAAATTACCCAGTTCAAAAAACTAGTAATTGATGGAATCATGCTATCAACCCAGGCAGTAGGGCTCCAGAGCGTGAACTGCACTCTACTGCATCTCAGTTGGTGCTATTATAACTATAAATTATGATGGTATAATGGGTGTCTAGTCTTTCTTTGTTTTCTTCGTTATAAAACTGATTAAATAGAACGTGAAAGCAGAACATTAAAAAATATTACTGGAGGATATTTAATCAATGGAATATTATTTGGTAATGAATGAATTAGTGACACATGCTACAACATGGACAAAGTTTAAAGATAGTATGCTAAGCAAAAGAAGCCAGTGACAAAGGCCACATATTGTATGATTCCAATTAAATGAAATATCCAGAATAGGCAAATCCAAAGAGACCAAAAGTAGGTAAATGCTTGCCAGGCTCAGGGAAAGAAGCAATGGGAGAGAGATTGCTAATGGGCAAAGGCTTTCTTTTTGGGGTGATACAACTGTTCTGTCATGAGATAGTGTGCATGATTATATAACCTTGTTAACATTCCCAAACCACAGAATTATACATTTGAAAAGGGTGAATTTTATGATACGTGAATTTTATCTCAATAGCTGCTATTTTTTAAAAATCTATTAAAGGGAAAAATATTTAAGATAAAACTTTAAAGTAATAATAGTAAATATATGTGTGGCTAATATTTTTTTAAATTAACTGAAAAAATAAAACTGGATCTATTTAAGTAATGTACAAAATTAAAGCTAATTATATTCATCTTCTTCAAATTTAAAAACCCCCTAAACAAGTATTCATTACATAGTTCATTTTTACCTGACTTTTAAGGAAGCTGTGTTAGAATAAATTAAGTAAAATAAATTACTGCTTTCAACTATGGAAAAGTATAATCCATACAGTGATAGCACCAAATAGTACAAATGAATAAGAGAATCAAAAAGTGCTAATAAAGCTAATAAATATTTGGAATTAGGTTTTATTGGTTCATTTCATTGTTTTATGTGTTGAAGTTTTAGCCAATTATATAAATATTGAGTCTTTGTTCATAGAACAAATAATTTTTTCTGGCTAAAACGAGAGAGCTGTATATTTAACAGTGACCTAATACAGGCTTCAAAAGTCTCAATTCCTTTTTCCCTAGTTATTCCAGGGATGCTACTCAGGTAAACTAAACTTTAATAGTAAATAATTCAACATTTAGTAAAGGGCTAGAATATTTAATTTTAAAGTGAACAATTCAGTAGCATTTAATAGATTCACAATGTTGTACAGCCACCACCTCTAATTAGTTCCAAAACATTTTCATCACTCCAAAATAAAACTCCATACCATTAAGCACTTTCTATTCATTCCCTCTTCTCCTCCAGGCCCTGGCAACTACCCATCTGTGTTCTGTCTCTATGGATTTACCTATTCTGCATATTTCATATAAATGGAATCATAAAACAAGTGACCATTTGTGTATGGCTTCTTTCACTTGGCATAATGTTTTCAAGGTTCATCCATGTTATAGTATGTCATCACTCCCCTGTATGCGTTTACCACAATCTGTTTATCTGTTCGTCCACTGATGGACATTTGGGTTGTTTCCAATTTTGACTATTGTGAATAGTGCTACTAGGAAAATGTGTGTACATGTATTTATTTGAGTATTGTTTCTAATTCTCTGGATAGATGGCTAGGAGTAGAATTGCTGGGTCATATGGTGATTCTATGTTTTAACTTCTTGAGAAACTGCCAAACTGTTTTCCTATTTGTAATAGAGGGAAATTTATGTTATGTTGCTTCTCTCTTGCAGGTTTCAGAATTCTCTTTCTATCTTTGGCATTTGACAGTTTGAATATAACATGGCAGGTTATAGGTCTATTTGGGTTTATCCTATTTGGAGTTTGTTGAGAATCTTGGATATGTGTATTCACATCTTTTGTTAAATTTGGGGTTTTCAGCCATTATTTCTTTGAATTTTCTCTCTGATCAAAGCTTTGTTTTTCATCTACATTTATCCCCTGGCCACTGCATTTATTCTTGCCACATTCCACCTCAAGGGCATCGTGCAGGCATATACCATAGCCTTGAGACATGGAAACTACCACTACCATGCCCTCAAGAAAGCAAAACAACAACAACAAAAACCTTACTTAAGGAATTAGATAGGTAAGGAAAAGAGGTGATCACACTGGAGTTTGGAATTAAAAAACACCAAAAAAAAAAAAAAAAAAAGTCAGAATGCATTTGGTTCTCTCTACACTGGCTACCAATATTGCTCTACACTCTAAGTTTTAAATGCCATGTATCTGTATGACTGTAATGCAGATTTGAGTAAGATTGTGTATGTGTGAGTGGCTGCACAGTACATTCATCCTCTAGCCACCTCCTGTTGCAGCTCCTCATTTTAAGGAAGAAAGAAAGAAAAACAAAAACACAAAGCCTTAAGCTCTTTTAATTCTTTACCAAATGAGCAAGGTTTTAACAGCTGGAGATAGGCCTACATTGGAAATAACACCTCCCGTCCCTTCCCCAGTCTTAGAGCATCGTCCCCATTACTCTATGCTCATCATGTCTCATGCATAAGTGACAACTAGTTGGCTAGAAATTTAAAACTTTTCTGTAAACTTAGATTATGTTTTGTAAAATTTTGCAGCCTTCTTCTGTTGAAGACGCATAGTTGAGCTCTTTTTCTTTCCTTTTTTAAACATACTTTTTTTTCATTTTTTAAAAGATACTTAGATTACACAAATGTTACACAAAAAATATGGGGATTCCCATATGCCCCGTTTCCCACACCTCCCACACCCTCCCACATAAACAACATCCTTCATTAGTGTGGCACATTCATTGCAATTGATAAACATATCCTGGGACATTGCCATTGAGCATGGAACATAGCTCACAATGTAGATTACTCTCTCCCACACAATTCTGCAGGCTATGGGAAGATATATAGTGGCATATATCTGTCATTGCAATGCCACTCAGGATGATTCCCCAGGCCCAAAAAAGCCCCTACATTACACCTGTCTTTCCCTCCCCCTGCCCTCAGAGCCTCATTGCCTCCACATCAATGCTGTAATTTCTTCCATTGCTGGAACCACAACAAGTCTGTTGTAGAATACCAGTAAGTCCATTCTAGTCCATAGTTCATTCCCAAATCCTGATGATTCTGGGTTGGTGATGTTCACTCCACCTCAGATTGAGAGGGGGCTTCAATCCCATATAGCTGATGGATGGGACTCTCTTGCTTGCATTTGTAGGCTCTCTTGTTTCCTTGGTGTGGTGGTTGTCAGTCCTCACCTCCTTGTTAGTTGTCCTGGGTGAGTCTAATGAACTGGAGAGTAGTTGTTGCAACTCCACTGAAGCTCAGGACCCAGCTGGCACACAGACAGCCCAAAGATTCCAGTCTCTTGGACACACACTTACCAACTCCAGGACCAAGTATAGGTCCAAATAGAAAGGTCAGATGAGCCATGTATAGGGAAGCCATAACTAAGTCCAACTCTGTCACTCTCAGGAGCACAAACTCCAAAGTAGGGCCCACTGGCAAGGCACCAAACTCTGGAGCTATCTGTCCTGACCATAGGACCTGGGTGTCTCCAAAGCCCTCAAGAGCCCCACTATTTGAGGCAGTATCCACTTTGGCAGTCTAGATATTGCTGAGATGTGTATAAGTGTTACCTCTGAGGATGATCTCCTGACTCACTTTGAAGTCTCAGCCATATAAACCCATTTGTCTTTACCCTTCCCCCCTTTTATTCAAGGTCTTTTTCCAGTTGCATTGCTAGTTGGTGCTTGATAGTAATCCCATGGTGCCAGGGAGGCTCATCCCCAGAGTCATGTCCCACGCTGGGGGGAAGGTAATGCATTTATATGCTGAGTTTGGCTTAGAGAGAGGCCACATTTGAGCAACAAGGAGGCTCTCAGGAGGCAACTCTTAGGCACACCACAACACTAGGCTAAGTTTCAATTTCAAGAGCAAAGGTTTACAAGCATAGTCGTGAATATCAAGGACCCATCGTAACATTTATGTAATCTAGGTATTTAAAAAAATAATAATAAAAAATTTATTAAAAAAAAAAATTCAAGGGCCCATCAATGAATCATCCTCCTTCGCTAGTCATTGCCACTGTACTTGGGGGACAGTTGCTGCTACATTAGAGAACATGACAGAGCTCTCCAGGATGGGAATTCAATATTCTCTCGGTTATTTTGTGAAACTCCACCCACTGTGACAATGCCTTGTGAACATGTGAAAAACACATTTATTTACCTTATATGCATTCCTCTTATCTCTAGGGAATGTGAGCAGATGTTTTTATTTAAGATTTTGGGTTTTATTTAGTATTTTATCCACTGTTCTCTAGCCAGAAATTCTTTAGTGATCTGAAGCCATATGTCTGAAGACCAGTTTTAAAATTATGTATTGGCAAGTTGCCTTATTTTTAAAAAGAAAAAAAAGAAGACTGATTGTGTTCAAATTATAGCAAGATGAAGTCCTAATTTATTTATTTTTTAAAATGGAGGGAAATTTATTTAGCAATTTTTTGGGGGGGTAATTTTTGCTAAGGAAAATCAGAGGCGTATACAAATATATGCATAAAAGTATTCATTGAGAAGCAGGGAAATAATCTAAAGTTCTATTCTATGGGATTGTTTCAGTAAATGATGATCAGATAGGATATGAAAAAAGCAGGTAACACAAAGAGGTTCCACTGTGCAAAACAATGTGTTGTAAGTGCTTCTATTTGTTGCCATAAAAACATGCACAGAAAGAGCAGAAAGACATACACCAAAACATTAGTAATGGTTATCCATCAATTGTGGAATTCGTGACAATTATTTTTCAACTTTGTGCTTTTCCTATGTTTTTTACATTAATCATGCGAGATTTTTGTAATAAAATTATATTGCATACAAAAGAAATGTGAAATATCTACAAATACATACTGAATTAATTCCTTTAAAAATTAACTTCAGATATAGTTATACCAATTTTATTTAAATTCAGACTTACTTTAGTTTCCCAAAGAGAAATCCTTGAACTTCATTTACTTCAGTTTCATCTCCTATGGTATTATTTATAGCTATATTTTGAAAAACAATAAAAACATTTCAGACTGGAAAATGAATATGTAATAAAAAATTAGAAGAACTCAACTGAAATGAAATTCCATTTGTTTCACCTTGTTTTTCTTTCATGGACCAGATTAATGAAACACACATGTGCACATACTTGTATTTCTGAGTATGCTCTCTTTTTATATGGGCATGAATTTTTAAATATTTAATAGCTATAGTAAATGGTTTAAAGACATTTTCATCGTTAAGTTCTGTTTTATAACTAGAAATGATAAGTCAAAGGGTGGGGCAAATCCTGGCTTTACTTCTTAAGCCAGGCTGAAGTACCCAATCTCTAAGTCACTGGTAACTCTAAAGATAAGCAAGTCATCTTTAGAAAGACACCAAATCTCTTGGCTTCAAAGTAAGCATATAATATTTTATAGTCATTTCTCTTCCCTTCTCCTTTATTTACCAAATAATTTAGTGTGGTAATTATGTATGTGAAGAGTACTTTGGGATTATATGGATTTGTGAACTCTCACAACATGGGGTTGCTCTCTAACTATCAGGTGTATTAGAGAGGCCCAGCTTATCAAGTATACTTTTCTCCCTTCTTATTTTTCTGAAGATCTGAATGTCTAGCATTATGACTAAATTCCTGGGTAGTTTAATGTAGTCTTCCTTTATCTCCCTTTCATTCATTCATTGGTCAGACAGTTCTCTACTGCCTACTATGATGCCTGATTTCGGCTGGGATATACAACAGGAAGAAACAAAAACAAAGACCCTGCTTGGTGGAAAAGAAGAGAGGCAAATAAACAGTTTTAACAGTGTGTGGAGAGCTTTTCTATGTAGTATAGCCATACAATGGAATATATTATTCAGCCGTAAAAAGGAATGAAGTTCTAATGTATGCTGCATTGTGGATAGAACTTGAAGACATCATACCGAGTGAAATAAGCCAGAACCCTCCCCCCGCCTCCACAAAAACAAACAAACAAATAGTGTATGATCTTGCTTATGGGAAATACCTAGAAGAAGCAAATTTCATAGAGACAAAGGGTGGTTTATAGGTTGCCTGGGGTAGGGGGACAGGAAGGAAGAGGAAATTACAGTTTAATAGGTGAGTGGTTTGTTTGAGGTGATGAGAAAAAAGGGGGAGGGGATATATGTCAGTGATGGTAGATAATATTGTGAATATAATTCACTTAAATGTGGCTGAAATGGAAAATTACATGCTTTGTATCACTTACTAAGTTTTTTTTTTAAAAAGGTGCAGGAATATACAGAATATAGAAAAGGCGAAACTCTCCCTTTACAGAGCAGGAAGATAGGAAGCAATCTGAGGTACTAACTTATCTATATATATGAGACCGAAAAGTGAAGTAGGACATAAATAAGATGAAAGAGGTAGGAGAAGGGCAGAAGGTTTGCAAGCAATAAGAAGAGCATATACTAAGAGATGAAAGTACTAGAGGTCATAAAGGCTTGGCAGAGCATGGAGGCATCCTGGGAGGTTAATATTATTCTATATAGTAGTTTAGTATTGCAGGACCAGACTGTACAAATGAGAGAGCACTAAGAGAAAGTGATAAGGCAGAAAGGGGCCAGACTGTTAAAAGCTTTGTTTGCTATGTTGTAGTATTTTGAATTTATAAGGGAGGTTACAGGGATCTATTAAAGTACTTTAAACACTGGAGTTACAAAGTCAGATTGCAGTCATAAGAAATTCATTTTGAAAGCACTGTGGAGAAGAGACTGATTAATCTATTTTTGGTGAGGGTGGGGGCGGAGGGCATTGAGGATCAAAGATCAGAGAAAAGGCCAATTAGAAGTCTGATACACGTATGCAGAGAAAATGAGAACTTAACTCGAGGAGTGGAGAAGAGGAGATATATTCCAAAGATATGGAAAAGGTTGACTTGCCAGAATTTAGTACATAATTTGTAATATAGACAATACATTCATGATTATCTTACTTTTAAGAAAAGTCTACAAGTCTAAGGATAGCTAGAAAATGCTTTATTTTGCTATCATGACTATTATACTAAGTTATAAAGCACTGTAAAGTTACATATAAGAAACATAAAATCTAAGCATTTTTACTATACATTTTTAGTAATTCTTTAACAAAAAGCATTTAAATTACAGTAATACAGGATTTATTTGAAGCACATTCAATACAAGCAGCGAGAGCTAAGTCTATAATCAAGGCAGGGCCTCCATGCCCAGGTTCTGAATAGAAAAACAAAGTTGAAGTAGGAGCGACATATGAAAGCATATGTAAGAATGAATTAAAAACTCTTAACAAAGACTCAAATGAACCAGTTAACACAAGACTTCCATAATAATTCTGAGCAATTCTTTAGTTTATAAAACTGTGGATGGATATCAGTTTATAGATCACAAATCTAATCAACCTACCTCCTCTAAACAAACAATTCACAGGCTTCTCCCATTCTCCTTCAAAAAAAGCATCCTAACTTTATTATCAGATAAAGCTTTCTAAGCCAATATATCATCAGTGGGTTACAAGTTTATTAAGATACTGATCTCCTTAGGCCTTATGGTGGCTAGGCAGACCATGGGCCACTCTAACCTCCTTGGGCAGTCACATCTAGCCATAAGCTGCCTTACTTACTGCCTCAGTTTGCCTTACATATAATTTTTATGTGTTGCTGAAAATGGTTATAAGCAAATAATATATTAGTTCATATTTTATGAAGTTTTTGGGAACACAATATTAGGCACAATACATTTCTTTCTGTTTAAAATTCCACACTAAAAAGGAACACATCCACCCAGTCTCGAGCCATCAATTAATACATTTATTTATTACATTTATAAAACACAGAAGTATGCAAATCTCCAAATTTTCATTCTATTCAAGTACAGAGATAGAAAACTTACCTTTAACTTGGGTATCATCCAATGCTTTGTATTCTGTACTCTTAATTGCCAGCTCTACACCATAGCCAGATAAGTACATCTTCCGTGGATCTGGTTTCTGTTCAAACACATTTATTTTATAAGAGGAGAAAATATTTAGTCAAACAATCTTCTTTTAAATTCCATATAATTAATATATTAGAATATTAGGGTAAATTGCTAAAGTTGAAGTTTCTAATCAGTAAGAAATATTATTTGGGGAACATTTATACTCTTTCTACATACTCTATCAGGGAACCAGAATTTGGTTAATGACCATTTCTGAAAATCTGCTCATGACTCTATAATTACTGTACTATGAAAAAAAAAATCTGATCTTTTTCTGTTAACACAACTTTCCCCATTTCTTCCATGAGTTGTTAATTAAAAGAAGATCCAGTACCGTCAGTTTCCAACAAAACTATACCCATTTGGGGACCTCCACAAGATCTGCTAAACAAGCAAACATTATTCGTTAGTTTTCTCGATGTAGGATAAACAGGGTGCTGGCTAAAGCAAATACTAGAAAGTAGAGGCAAAGAATACAAAATATCAGTGTTCTCACAAGCGCCTCATGTCTTCCTCTGTGGTTCTCAATAATTAAAATATTCTGAATGCCACAAATTAATATTTTCTTACAACCATCTAAAATTTGGTTGTCTGAAATACTTAAGATAAGAATTTTGGTAGCTAATTTTCTCTGTAATATAAAGGAAAATATAAAATATACTTCTACAGATAACTCCATCAACTAAGCCAAGTCATCAAATTTTTCAAAAGGGAGCAACCTGTTCCTTCTAACTTCAGGACTGAAATTTTGCCTTAACCAGTGTAGCCCTTGGGCAGTTTGATGTAATTATGAATTCCAAAAACAGATATTAGATCATGCTTGTAAACTGGTCTGCTAATCTGGGCATGATTAAGTTATGATTAGGGTGTTAACTGGACCACATCAGTAGGGCATTGAGCTCAACCCTTGGTGGGTGGGGGAATCGAAGATAAGAGACACTGCAAAGGACAGTGCTGAAGCACTTTTGAGTTGGAGTTGTGATGCGGAGTCTTGAGCTGGAGCCCCAGGAAATAGCGTACAGAGGAGCTTGGTCGTGAGGAAAGAGAGATGGTCCTGGGAAGAGAAGCAAGCCGTTTGCCCGATAGTCTACAGCTGGCCTTGTGGCACAAAGCAAGCTTGAGTCCGGAGAGAAACGGAGCCCCGGGAAGAGAGGAACCCAAGAAGCCTGAACCCTGGCAATTGTCGACAGCTACCTTGCTCCAACAGGTAACAACAGACTTTGGTGAGGGAAGAAACTTATGCTTTATGGTCCAGTAACTGTAAGCTTCTACCCTAAAATAAATACCCTTTATAAAAACCAACCTATTTCTGGTATTTTGCATCAGCGCCCCTTTGGCTGACTAATACAACCAGTATCATTTGGAATATTATTTCAGAAGTTAGGAAACCAGTTGAATCTAGTATTTGGCAAACTCCCTTGAAGATGCTATACTATGTGTCTTAATTCAGGTTTACACACACGGGCAGTTTTGTAATCCTAAGCATTACAGAGGAAGAGCGTAGAGAGCAGAAAGAAGGAGAGCCTTAATAGTTTATTACTCTTTTCATCCTCCTCTTTTCTCCCTAACCTTCTTTCCCAGTTTTAAAAATAAGTACAGAACGAGAGTGACTATTTCCCAGCCTGCTCTTATTTCCAAACAAGAAGATGTAAAAAAAAAAAAAAAAAGAAGAAAAAAAAACTAGGTTCACATATGCAGACAAGTATTTAACACTGAGGCCTTAATTTAATTTGCTAATTTCTCAGGCAAATAATGAGAGATAGCATGTGGAAACTGTTATTATAATTACAGTAATCTGAAAAAGATGAAAATCTTTTAAAGTGTTTTCTACCTCAAAGTGTTTAATTTAAAAATACTTTTTAAATATACATTCAAAAGGCAATTCTTTGGGGGCTAAGCAAATCAAGGATATATGGCCACATAGCTTGTAGTAAATAAAAGAAATGCAAATTCACATAAACAATTTTCATTATCAGAACATTTTAAAGCTCATCAGTAATAAAGAAAAATGTTTATTAAATTCATATTTACTTTCTCAGTGTGAAAATGTATTAATTTAAATTTTGAATTGTAGCTTAAGTTTGAATTTGCATACCAAAATGCTCACATGCTAAATCAACTGGTGAGAAAAATGTTTCTTACGTTTTCCTATTATCTCCCCACAAAAGTTATCTTTTCAAAAGGCAGCATACACATAAATCTATTTTTATTAGAATTACATATTGGCTAAATTTACCACATAAATATTTCAAATATACAAGATGTCAGTCATTAAACAGAAGGCTGTAATTTGATGTGAGAAAACGACCAGATAACTGGCTATGATGATTTCACAAAAGCATATTTAATGGTCACATTGTCCAAAGAATAACTTTAGCACTGATTCTCAATAGATGTGCATTCCTCCATAGGAAGGACATATCAGAATCTTTTGGGGATAAACATATCTCTGGCTCCCATTCCTATTTTGTCTGAATTTCATCTCTACCCCACCCACAATAGAATCATAGCCTTAAGTTTCCACTGTTATTGATGGGAATGTACCTATCCCTCTGGCAAACTCAGTGGAAAAAAGAGATTGAGAATCACTGATTTAAGGGAATTAGAATGTTTTGTGTGTTTTGTTTTGTAGTAAAATATATAAAAGTTAAAATTTAAACATTTCAAGGTCCATAATCAGTGGCACTAATTGCATACACAATGTTTTACAACCATCACTACTTTTTTCTTAATCACCCCACACAGAAATCTTAATGGGTATTAAGCAGCCTCTCCCGATTCCTCCCTCCTTCAAACCTCTAGCAACAAGTCATCTGTTTTATCTATGGATTTGCCTATTCTGGGTATTCCATATAAATGGAATCAAACAATGGTCTTTTATATCTTGCTACTTTCACTTAGCATAATACTGAAACACTGAAGGTTCATCCATGTTGTAGCATATCAGCACTTCATTCTTATTTATTTTTTTAAAGATATTTAGATTACATAAATGTTACAAAAAAAATATAGGGATTCCCATACGCCCCACCTCCCACACCTCCCACAACCTCCCCCATAAACATCCTTCATTAGTGTGGCACATTAATTGCAACTGATAAACACATCCTGGGGCTTTCCATTAAGCATGGACCACAGTTCACATGGTAGACCACATTCTCTCCCACACAGTTCTGCATGTTATATGATGATATAAAATGGCCTATATGTTGCAATGTCACTCAGGACAATTTCCAAGTCCCGAAAAAGCCCCTGTATTACAACTGCTTTTCCCTCTCCCTGCCCCCAGAGCCTCCAGCGGCCACTGGCTCCACATCAATGTTGTAATTTCTTCCATTGCTAGAATCACAGTATGTCTATAGTAGAATACCAGTAAGTCCACTCTAGTCCATAGCTCTTCCCCTCATACTGAGGAGTCTGGAATGTGATGTTTACTCCACCTCCAACTGAGAGGGGGCTTATATCCCATGGGGAAGATGGATGGGATTATCCTGCCTGCAGCTGCAGACTCTCTCCATTCCCTGGGATGGCCATTCTCCATCATCATCTCCCCGCCAGTTGTCCTAGGTGAGTCCAGTGAGCTGTGGAGTAGGAGTTGCTGCTCCACCGAGGTTCTGGGCCCAGCTGGCACATGGACAGCCCAAAGACTCAAGTCTCTGGACGTACACCTACAAACTCCAGCACCAAATATAGGTTTAATGGAAGGGACAGATGAGCCATGTGCAGGGAAGACATAGTTGAGTCCAACTCTGTCACTCTCAGGAGCACAAACTCCAAAGTAGGGCCCGCTGGCAAGGCACCAAACGCCAGAGCTTTCTGCCCTGACATAGGACCTGGGTGTCTCCAGAGCCCTCAGGAGCCCCACTATTTGGGGTGATATCCAATTTGGAATTCTATGAAATCCTACTGAGATGTGCGTAAGTGTTACCTCTGGGATGACCTCCCGACTAATTTTGAAGTCTCTTAGCCATAAAAACTCATCTGTCTTTACCTTTCCCCCCTTTTATTCAAGGTCTTTTTCCAGTCGCATTGGCAGTTGGCACTTGGTACAATCCCTTGGTGCCAGGGAGGCTCATCTCCAGGAGTCATGTCCCACAGTGGGAGGAAGCTAATGCATTTATATGCTGAGTTTGGCTTAGAGAGAGGCCACATTTGAGCAACAAGGAGGCTCTCAGGAGGCAACCCTTAGGCACCCCATAACAATAGGCTAAGTTTCAATTTCAAGAGCAAAGACTCATAAGGCTAGTCATCAATATCCAGGGCCCATCAGTGGGTCATCCTCCTTTGCCAGTAACTGCCCCTGCACTTGGGGGACTGTTGCTGCTCCCTTAGAGAATGTGGCAGAGCTCTCCAGGATGGGAATTCAGTATTCTGCATTTATTGAGTGATCCTCCACCCACTGTGACAATGCCCCATGAACAAATGAACATTTTTATATACCTTATATTTAAGCTCAGGTGAACTACCTCCCATGCATCCCCCATCCCTGACACCCCACACCAATGATCCTCCCCCGCCCCAGTTGTAACCTTTCTATGATCCAAAGTTTCTTCAAAGATGAATTCATTACAATAGCTGAATATAATTAATAGGAAAATGAATAATAATAAGTTTAAATGTAAGAGATAAAATGCATAAAAATAAAAAAAAAGCGAAAAATAACATTAAAAGATTGAGATATTAAAAAAATGAAAAACATAAAAAAAATTTTTTTTGACCTTTTGTCTTTCATCACTGTAATATCTGGTGTCCAGTCTGTGCCATGGCACATTCCCCCCCTCATTTCCCAGTGTCTCACTATTTTTCATTTTGTTTTTCAAAGAAGTTTTAGGTCACAGCAAAGTCACACACAGAATACAGGAGACTCTCATATACCCAACATCCTCCCCCTTCTCCACCCCCCCCATATTAATACCTTTTTTATATGTGGATGGTAGCACTGTTATAACTGATATACAAATAGTGAAACATAGCTACTAAACATTGTCAATAGTTTACACTATGGTTTACATTTTAGACCATATACTTTTATAAATTTTGATAATATTTACCATGTCCTGTGTCCATCACTGTATGGTAATGAAGAACATTTCCATTGACCAAAAATACCCCGTTTGATCTATTCTATTCCCCACCTCAATCCTCCCAGGGTCCACGATGACCCCCTGGCTTGACTCGTTGGATGACAAGATTCATAGTTACATGCAACAAGAGGTCTTGACATACTGGTTTGTCCTCCCCTATTAGGAACCACCCTTCCTCTTGAGAGACTCCCACCTGTCTATCTTTGAACAAATCAGTCCTCCCAAAGATGGGAGTAAAACTCCTTCCCGCTCACTATGTGGGTCTCCACCCATTGATACAACACATTATGACAGAATGAACACTCACATACTCCCTAGAAGCCTGCTCTAGGTGTACCCTGTCCCAAGTGCCCCACCCCCCACAACGAACACCCTAAACCAGTGACCCCTCCTTGTCATTTTGCCATAAGAGCATTCTCACCTCTGTGCTTTCAACCTCATACTCACAAATCCCCAGTGTTCACCTGGTTCCTCTCCCAACCCTCCCCTGAGTATTCTGGACCTTCTGACCCACCCTTCCCAATCTACCCACCTGTCAACCCTGTACCACCCAATCCAATAATATCACTCCCCTCCAGTCCTATTCCTTCAATACATAACTACACTCTATCACTTTACCATAGATTACATCCATATGGGTGATGGCTCACAACCTTCTCCTCTCTTTCTATTTCTTGTAAACCCATATTACAGACACAAGAAACTGATGAACTCAACAGTCCAATTATAAGTAAAGAGATAGACTTGGTCATCAAAAACCTCTCAACTAAGAAGAGCCCAGGACCAGATGGCTTCACAGGTGAATTCTTCCAAACATTCCGGAAAGAGCTAACACCAATCCTGCTTAAACTCTTCCAACAAAATAGAAGTAGAAGGAACATTGCCTAACTCATTCTATGATGCCAACATTACCCTAATACCAAAGCCAAACAAAGATGACACAAGAAAGTAAAATTACAGACCACTCTCTCTAATGAACCTAGATGCTAAAATCCTCAACAAAATACTTGCTAATCACATTCAGCAACATATCAAACTAATTATACACCATGACCAAGTAGGTTTCATCCCGGGTATGCAAGGATGGTTCAACATAAGAAAAACAATCAATGTAATACACCACATAAACAGATTGAAAGAAAAAAATCACATGATCATCTCTAGATGCAGAAAAAGTATTTGACAAAATACAGCACTCTTTCCTGATAAAAAAACACTGCAAAAGATATGAATAGAAGAAAACTTTCTGAACATGATAAAGGGTATATATGAAAAACCCAAAGCCAACATCATCTTCAATGGTAAAATCCTAAAAGCTTTCCCTCTAAGATCGGCAACAAGATAAGGATGCCCACTATCACCGCTCTATTTAACATTGTTTTAGAAGTACTTGCTCAAGCACTGAGGCAAGAAAAAGATAGAAAAGGCATCCAAATTGGAAAGAAAGAAGTAAAAATTTCACTATTTGCAGACAACATGATCCTATACATAGAAAACCCTGAGAAATCAACAAAGCTTCAAGAACTTATAAGGAGTTCAGTAAAGTCACAGGCTATAAGATCAATGCTCAAAAATCAGCAGCATTTCTGTACACCAATAATGAGCAATCTGAGAAGGAAATCAAGAAAAAAAATGCCATTTACAATAGTAATTAAAAGTATCAAATACCCAGGAATAAATTTAACTAAAGATGTAAAGGACTTATATACAGAAAAGTACACAACACTATTAAAGGAAATCAAAGAAGACTTAAATAAATGGAAGAATATTCCCTGTTCATGGATAGGAAGACTAAACATCATCAAGATGTCTATCCTACCCAAACTAATCTACAGATTTAACACAATCCCAATAAAAATCAACACTGTATTTTTTAATGAATTGGAAAAACTAACTATAAAATTTATTTGGAAGGGTTAAGAGGCCCTGAATTGCCAAAAACATATTGAAAAAGAAAAATGAAGTTGGAGGTATCACACTATTTGACTTTAAAACATACTACAGGGAAGCGGCTATGGCTCAATCAGTAGGGCTCCCGTTTACCATATGGGAGGCCCCGGGTTCGGTTCCCGGGGCCTCCTGGTGAAGGCAAGCCCGCCTGCACGGTGTGGTTAGCTAACCCAGCGAGCACAAGCAGCAAGGGGGGCATAAATGAATAAATAAATAAAATCTTAAAAAAAAAAAAAAACAAAAAAAAAAACATACTACAAAGCTACAGTGGTCAAAACTGCATGGCATTAGCACACGGACAGATGTACTGACCAATGGACCGAATTGAGAGGTCTGATATAGATCCTCACATATACAGTCATCCGATATTCGACAAGGCCACCAAGCCCACTCAGTTGGGAGAGAATGGCCTCTTCAACAAATGGTGCTTGGAAAACTGGATATCCATAATCCAAAAGAATAAGAGAGGAACACCATCTCACACCTTATACAAAAATCAACTCAAGATGTATCAAAGATCTAAATATAAGAGCCAAGACCATAAAGGCCTTGGAAGATAATGTAGGGAAGCATCTATAGGACCTTGTAATAAGAGATGGTTTCATGAACTTCACACCCAAAGCACGAGCAGCAAAAGAAAAAATAGATAAATGGGATCTCCTCAAAATTAAAAACTTCTGTACCTCAAAGGACATTATCAAGAAAGTAAAAAGACAGCCTACCCAATGGGAGAAAATATTTGGCAACCATATATCTGATAGGAGCCTAATATTCTGCATATATAAAGAAATCCTACACCTTGAAAATAAAAAGTCAAATAACCCATTTAAAAAATGGGCAAGCAACCTGAAAAGACACTTCTCCGAGGAAGATATACAAATGGCTAAAAAGCACATGAAAAGATGCTCGACATCGCTAGCTATTAGGGAAATGCAAATCAAAACTACAGTGAGATACCATCTTACACGCATTAGAATGGCAGCTATAAAAAAAACAGTAGACTTTAAGTGTTGGAGAAGATGTGGAGGAATAGGAACCCTCATCCACTGCTGGTGGGATTGTAGAATTGTCCAGCCACTATGGAGGACAGTTTGGCGGTTCCTCAAAAAACTAACTATAGAACCTCCATATGATCCAGCGATTCCACTGCTGGATATATACCCTGAAGAACTGAAAGCAAAGACACGAACAGATATATGCACACCAATGTTCATAGTGGCATTGTTCACTATTGCCAAAAGTTGGAATCAACCCAGGTGCCCATCAACAGATGAATGGATAAACAAAATGTGGTACATACACACAATGGAATATTACTCCACTGTAAGAAGGAATAAAGTGCTAACACATGGGATAACACGGATGAATCTTGAAGACCTTATGTTGAGTGAAGCAAGCCAGGCATTGAAGGATGAACAGTACATGACCTCACTGATATGAATTAAGGAAATTGAGCAGTCTCAGAGAGCTAAGATAGGCTTACACTTCATTCTTTTTTGTGGCTGAATATTATCTCATGATATCAATATACCACTTGTTGTTTATCCATGCATCAGTTGATAAATATTTGGGCTCTCTCTACTTTTTGACTTTTGTGAATAGTGCCACTATGACTATTCATGTACAATTTTTAAAACATGTTTTCAATTCTTTTAGATATATTCCCAGGAGTTGAATTTCCAGGTCATAGGGTAATTCTATGTTACACTTTTGGAAGAACCACCAAATTGTTTTGCACAGTGGCTACATAGTTTTACATTTGCATGAGCGATGTATTCTAATTTCTCCAGATCTTCTCCAACACCTATACTTTTCCATTTTTGTTGTTGTTAAGATTATCTTAGAAGGTGTGAAATGATATGTCATTGTTAATTTTTTTTTTCACTTTTTTTGGAAAAGTTGTAAGTTTACAGAAAAATCATGCAGAGTTCCCATATTCCCCCATTATTAACATTTTGCATAAGTGTGGTACCTTTGTTACAACTGATGAAAGAATACTACAATAATTGTATTACTAATTATAGTTCATAGTTTATTTTAGGGTTCACTGTTTACATTGTACAGTCCTATGGCTGTCATTTTTTAAAAATTATTTTAGAAACATATATAAAATCTAGAATTTTCCCCCTTTAACCACATTCAGATCTACAATTCAGTAATCGTAATTATATCCACAATACTGAGTTACCATTATCATTATCCATTACCAAAACTTTTCCATCATTCCAAACAGAAATTCTGTACCAATTAAGCATTAACTCCCCATTCCCTACCCCACCCTGGCCTTTGTAAATGTATTCTACTTTCTAATTGAATGAACTTGCTTATTCTAATTAGTGCATATAAGTGAGATCATACAAAATTTGCCATTTTGTGTCTGGCTTCTTTCATTCAATATGAAGGAATCGAGGTTCCTCTGTTTGTCCCATGTATCAGAACTTCATTCCTCTTCACAGTTGAAGAATATTCCACTGAATGTATATACCACATTTTGTTTACCAGCCCATCTGCTGTTCGACATTTGGGGTGCTTCCATCTTTTGGCTATTGTGAATAGTGCCACTATTAACAATCAGTGTGCATGACATTGAGTTTTTGATTTGTATTTCTGAGGGCTAATGACAATGAGCAGCTTTTCAAGCATTTACTGGCCATTTCTACATCTTCTTTGGAGTAATGTCTAATTCAAGTACTTTGCCAATTTTCTGATTGTCTTTTAGTAGTCAAGTTGTTAAGAATTCTTTTCATATTTGGGATATTAGACCTTTATCACATATATGATTTACAATTATTTTCCCCCATTCTGTGGGTCGTTTTTCACCCTTTAGTTAGTGTCCTTTGAAGAACAAAGGTTAACTTTGATGTAGTTCAGTTATCTATATTTTCTTTTCTTGCTTTTACTTTTGATGTAATATCTAAAAACTATTGCATATTCAAGGTCTTTACAATTTATCTCTTACAGAGTTGAGTGGGAGAGAGTGTAAACTACAATGCAAACTATAATCCATCCTATTGGCAATGCTCCAAAATGGGTTTATCAAGTACAAGGAATGTAACACACTAATAAAAGATGTTGCTAATGTGGAAAAATGTGGGAGATATGGGGAGTGGGGCATATGGGAATCCCCTATATAGTCTATGTAACATTTATGTAATCTAAGTATCTTTTAAAAAATAAAAAACATTATTAAGAAATTAAAATTTAAAAAAAAAAGGAAGAAGTAAAAATAAAAACCCTATATTTCCTTTTAAGACTTTTATGGTTTTAGTTCTTACATTTAGTTATTTGGTCATTTTGAATAACTTTTCATATGTAGTATAAGAACCCAACTTCTTTTTTTTGCATATGGATATCTAGTTGTCCCAGCATTTATTGAAGAAACTCTTCGTTATCTACTAGTATGTGATTATTTTTGGACACTCTATTCTACATTGATCTCCAGGTCTATCCTTATGCCAGTATCACATTGTTTTGATAACAGTACCTTTGAATCAGGAAATATGAATCCTCCAACTTTGTTCTTCTTTTTAAAGTTTGTTTTGGCTATTTTGGGACCCTTGAATTTACAGAAGAATTTTAAGTGTGTTTTCTACTTCTGAAAAATAGGCCATTGGGTTTTTGATAGGGATTTCACTGAATCTGTAGATCGCTTTGGGGAATACTGACATCTTATCAATCTGAAGTCATCTTGACAACATGAAGTCATGAAATGTCTTTCCATTTATTTAGGTTTTCTTTAATTTCTATCAGCAATATTTTGCAGTTTTCAGTGTACAAGTCTTACCCCATCTTGGTTAAATTTACTCTTAAGTATTTTACTATTCTTGATGTTATTAAGTGGAATTCATTTCTCCATTTCCTTTTGAGATTGCTCATTGGTCACTGCTAGTGTATAGAAATCTAACTGATTTTTATATGTTGATGTGATATCCTGCAACTTTGCTGAGTTTATTTACTAGCTCTAACAGGATATATTTTTGTAGATTTTTTAAGCTTTCCTATATATGATCATGTCATTTGCAAACAGAGATAGTTTTACTTCTACTTTTCCAATTTGGATGCCTTTTCTTTTTATTGCTTAATTACTCTACCTAGAACTTCCAGTACAATGGTGAATAGAGATGGCAAAGAAAGCTTCCCTGTCTTCTTCCTGATGTTAATGGGAAATTTTCAGTCTTTCACCAATGAGTATGATTTCAGTTATGGGTTTTTGACAAACACTCCTTACCATGTTGAGGAAATTCCCTTCTGTCCCTAGTTTTCTGAGTGTTTTATCAATAAAGGGTACTGGATTTTGTCAAATGGCTTTTCTGCATCAACTGAGATGATCATATTATTTTTTTCTTTCTATTAACGCAATGTATTACATTGATTGATATATTTAAAAGAAATTTTGAGTTTACAAAAAAGTCATGCATATCATACAGGATTCTCATATGTCATCCTAACACCAACACCTTACACTGATGTGACACATTTGTTACAAATGATGAAAGAATATCATCATAATATTACTGCTATCTGTAGTCCATAGTTTATATTTGGTGTATTTTCTCCACAAACCATCCTGTTATTAACACCATGTATTGTATATTTGTTATAGGTCATGAAAGAAAGTTCTTATATTTGTATTGCTGACCAGTATCAATCATCCACCATGGGATATACCGTATTATATGGTCCAATGCCTTGTACAATCTATCCAAAGTATACACTCACTGGCTCTCAGTTTCATCACAGAGTTATGGTGTCATCATCTCAGTCCATTTCATAACGTTTCCATTACTCCAAAAGGAAAGATCCTTCCATACCACCTTACACCCCCCATTGTTAACCCTTAGCATTGATATAGTATCTTTTTTGCCATTGCTGTGAAAATATTATTGTTAACTATAGTCTATAAGTTCCATTAGTTATATTTTATCCCATATATTGCCACGAAACACCATGTACTAGAGGAACATTCTTGTATTTGTACTATTAATCACATTCCTCATCCACCACAAAAATCGCTGCATTCTACAGTGCCTACATTATCCTCTAGCTTTCTTTCAATTATTATAAACCTCCTTAAACTGCCCCTTTCAGCCAAAATCACATTTATATATCAGTAGTATTAGTTATACTCACTATAATGTCTTACTATCAACTCTTTCCATTTCCACATATTTACAATCTTATTAAACATTCTATATACATTCAGCACCAGCTCCCCCCTCTCAACCCATATTCTATCTCATAGTAACCTATACTCTATAGCTTAACTCCATGGATTTACTTATTGTATTTTCTTCATATTAGTGAGACCATACAATTATTTGTCTTTTTGTGCCTGGCTTATTTCACTCAACATAATATTTTCAAGGTTCAATCATGCTGTCATATGCATCCCAACTTCTTTATAATACTCCTTCATATGTATGTACTACATTTTGTTTATCCATTGATCTGTTATGGACACTTGGGTTCTGTTGTCAACTTCTGACATTTGTGAATAATGCCTCTATGAAAACTGGTGTGCAAATGGCTGTCCGAGTCTTTCCTTTCAGTTCTTCTGAATATATTCCTAGTAGAAGGATTGATGGATCATATGGCAGTTCTATATTTACCTTCCTGGGAAACCACCAAACTATCTTCCACAGTGGCTGCACCATTTTACATTCCCAGCAACAGTGAAGGAGTGTTCTTATTTCTCCAAATGCTCTCCAGCACTTGTAGTTTTTTGTTTTTTTAATAATGTCATTCTTTAAGGCATGAAATGATGTCTCATTATAGTTTTGATCTGCATTTCAATAATAGCTAGCGCTGTTGAACATCTTTTCATGTACTGTTTGCCATTTGTATTTCCTCCTTGGAGAAATGTCTATTCAGGTCTTTTGCCCATTTTTAAATTGTGTTGCTTGTTGCTGAGTTGTATTATCTCTTTATATAACATGGTTATCTTATGGGATATGTGGCTTCCAAAATTTTTCTTTCATTGAGTAGGCTAACTTTTCACCTTCTTAACAAAGGCATTGATGTAAAAAATTGTTTAATTCTGAGGAATTCCCATTTATCTATTTTTTTCTTTCACTGCTCGTACTTTGGGTATAAGATTTAAGAAAACAGCACCTACCAAAAGATCTTGGAGATGTTTCCTTATATTTTCTTTTAGGAGTTTTACGGTTCTAGCTTTTATAATTAGGTCTTTGATCCATTTTTTATTTAATATACATTTTTATTTTTTTAAAAGGATACTTAGATTACATAAATGTTACAAAAAAATATAGAGAGGATTCCCATATGCCTGACTCCCTGCTGCTCCCACATTTTCCTACATTAACAACATCCTTCTTTAGTGTGGTACATTTGTTACAATTGATGAACACATTTTGGGGCACTGCCACTAAGCGAGCATTATAGTTTACATTGTAGTTTACACTCTCTTCTGCACAATTTTGTAAGTTATAGCAAGATACATAATGGCCTATAACTGTCATTGTAATGTCTGTCATTCAGTACAATTCCCAAGTCCTGAAAATGCCTCCATATTACACCTGTTTTTCCCTCTCCCTCCCCTCAGAACCTCCAGTGGCCACTGCCTCCAGATCAATGACATAATTTCTTCCATTGCTAGAATTACAATAAGTCTATAGTAGAATACCAGTAAGTCTACACTAGTCCTTCGTTCATTCCCCAATCCTGAGGATTCTGGGATGGTGATGTCCACTTCACCTCTAAGTAACAGGGGGCTTGGATCCCATGGGGCAGATGGAAGGGACTATCTTGCTTGCAGTTGTAGACTCTCTCTGTTCCTTGGGATGGTTGTTGTCCATCATCATCTCCTCGTTAGTTGTCCTGGGTGAGTCTAATGAACTGGAGAGTAAATGTTGCAACTCTGTTGAGATTCAGGACCTAGCTGGTACATGGACAGCCCAAAGATTTAAGTCTCTTGGACATACAATTATCAACTCTAGTACTAACTGCAGGTTCAAATAGAAGGAGAAGAGCCATGTGTAGAGAAAACACAACTGAGTCCAACTCTGTCACACTAGGGAGCATAAATTCCAAAGTAGGGCCCACTTGCATAGCACCAAAGTCCTGAGCTATCTGCCCTGCCTATCATGTCTGGATGTCTCCAGAGCCCTCAGAAACCCCACTATTTGAGGCAGTATTTACTTTGGCAGTCAATGAAATCCTGCTGAGACATGCATAAGTGCAACATATGAAATGACCTCCTGACTCACTTTGAAGTCTTCTAGCCATTAAAACTCATTTGTCTTTACCCTTTCCCCCCTTTGGTCAAGGTCTTTTTCCAGTTGCATTACTAGTTGGTGCTTGGTAGTAATCCTTCAGTGCCAGGGAGGCTCATCCCCAGGAGTTATGTCCCACACTGGGGGAAGGTAATGCATTTATACGCTGAGTTTTGGCTTTGAGAGGGGCCACATTTGAGTAACAAGGAGGTTCAACCCTGGGAGTCTTCTCCTACACCGGGTGGGGGAAAGTAATGCATTTATATGCTGAGTTGGGCTTAGAGAGAGGCCACATTTGAGCAACAAGGAGGCTCTCAGGAGGTAACTCTTAGGCACCCTATAATACTAGACTAAGTTTCAATTTCAAAAGGAAAGATTCATAAGTACAGTCATCAATATCAAGGGCCCGTCAATGGACCATCCTGCTTCACTACTTACTGCCCCTGTACTTGGAGGATTCTTGCTGTTCCATTAGGGAATAAGGCAGAGCTCCCCAGGATGGCAATTTGATATTCTTTTGGTTATTGTGTGACTCTCCACCCACCATGACAATGCCCCATGAACACTTGAACACATTTATATGCCTTATAGGTATGCCCCAGGTGAACCTCTTCCCATGCATGCCCTATCACTGAGACCCCACACCAATGATCCTCCCCTGTTACATTTGTTACCCTTCTGTGATCCAAAACTTCTTAAAAAATGAAGCCATCAAAATAACTAGATACAATTAATAAGAAAATGAAATAATGGTAATTTAAAAAATAAGATATAACAGTTTTTTTTTTAATTGGAATAAAAAATGAGAAAAATATTAAAAAATTTTTTTGACATTTTGTCTTTCATCACTTTTCAAGATCTGTTGTCTTGTACATACAAAGAAGCTTTAGGTTACAGAAAAGTCATGTACAGAATATAGGGGATTCTCATATACCCAACACCCTCCCCCTTTCCCCCTTTCCCCTCTTATAGCTGTTGGACAATTTGATGTAATTATGAATTCCAAAAATATAATTGGATCATGCTTGTAAACTGATCTGTTAATCTGGGCATGATTAAGTTATGATTAGGGCATTGACTGGGCCACATTAGTAGGGCGTTGAGCCCCACCCCTTGGTGGGTGGGGGAAGAAAATATAAAAGGCATCATAAAGAACAGAGTTGCAGCAGTTTTGAGTAGCAGTTTTGATGTTGGAGTTTTGATGTTGGAGAGAAGGCCCCAGGAGAAAAGAAGCAAGCCGTTCGCCTGATAGTCTACAGCTGGCCTTGTGGAAGAAACAGAAGAGCTACGCCCAGAGAGAAATGCAGTCCCGGGAAGAGAGGAACCCAAGAAGCCTGAAACCTGGCAAACATTGGCAGCTGTCTTGCTCCAACACGTGGCAATGGACTTTGGTGAGAGAAGAAACTTACGCTTTTTGGCCTGGTAACTGTGGACTTCTACCCCAAATAAATACCCTTTATAAATAACAACCCATTTCTGGTACTTTGCATTAGCACCCCTTTGGCTGACTAATACACCTCTTAATAACATTTTACATGTTGATCGTATATTTGTTACAACTGATGTACAAATATTGAAACATTGCTACTAATCATTGTCAATGATTTACATTTTGGTTTACCATTTTGGACAATACACTTTTATAAATTTTGAAGCAATTTAACATGGCCTGTATCTATCACTGGAAGATCACGGAGAACACTTCCATCGCTCCCAAAATGCCCCATGTTCCATCTATTCTATTCCTCCTTCCCCCTCCCCTTGGGACCCACAGCAACCACTAACCTTCACTCCTTGAAGAACAAGATTCATAGTTACTTGCAACAATTCTGAGGGCTTGACATACTGGCCTGTCATTCCCTATGAGGCACTGCCTATGCTCATCCCCGGGATGAGCATAGAGGCATCGTCCCTCTATTTGAGAACACAGCAGGACTACCCAGGATGGGAGTCCAACACCTTCCCACTCATTATGTGGGTCTCCACCCACTGATACAACCCATATGACAAGATGAACATACACACACACTCCCCAGAAGCCTACCCCAGGTGCACCCTGTCCTGCATGTCCCCCTCATCCAACATCCTAAACCAGTAACCCTCTGCTGTCATTATTTGCTAAAAGAGCATTCCCAATGTTGTAGTTTCAACCACATACCCACAAATCTCCAGAGTTCACCTACTCCCCCCCTCAACCCTTCCCCCAATTCCATGGACAGTGCAACCCACCCTCCCCAGCCTACACCCCTCATAAACCAGCACTGCCCAACCCAAGAGCATCACTGCACCACTGTCATGCCCATCCACTGCACAACTATACCCTTCCACCTTATCATGATTTTGCCCATATGGGCATTGGCTCACAACCTTCTTCTCCTTTCTGTTTCCTATAAACTTATCTTCCAGACTCTGGCTCTGTAAGTCCACTCAATTTGCTTAATTCATATCAGTGAAGTCATGTAATATTTGTTCTTCAGTGCCTGGCTTGCTTCACTCAATGTAAGGTCTTCAAGATTCATCTATGTTATCCTATGTGTTAATAATGCATTCCTTCGTACAACTGAATAACAGTCCATTGTATGCATATGCCACAATTTGTTTATCCATTCATCTGTTGATGGACATTTGGGTTGTTTCCAACTTTTGGCAATAGTGAATAATGCTGCTATGAACATTGGTGTGCATATATTTGTTCGTGTCCCTGCTTTCAATTCTTCTGGGTATATACCCTGCAGTGATATTGATGGATCATATGACAGTTCTACAGTTAGCTTCCTGAGGAACTGCCTAACTGTCCTCCACAATGAGTGCACCATTTTACATTCCCACCATCAGTGGTTAAGGGTTCCAATTCCTCCACATCCTCGCCAACACTTGTAGTACTGTGTTTTTTAATAGCCTCCAGTCTAATGTGTGTAAGGTGATATCTCATTGTAGTTTTGATTTGCATTTCCTTAATAGCTAGTGGTGTTGAGCAACTTTTCATGTGCTTTTTTGCCATTTGTATTTCTTCTTTGGAGAAGTGTCTATTCAAATCACTTGCCCATTTTTTAAATGGGTTGTCTTTTTATTTTTGAGGAATAGGATTTTTATATATGCTGGATATTAGGCCCCTATCAGATATACCAAATATTTTCTTCCATTCGGTAGGGTGCCTTTTCACTTTCTTGACAAACTCCTTTGGAGTGCAAAGGTTTTTAATTTGAAGAGGTCCCATTTATCTATTTTTTCTTTCATTGCTTGTGCTTTGGGTATAAAGTTCATGAAACCATTTCCTAATACAAATCCTGCAGATGCTTCTCTATATTATCTTCCAAGATCTTGAAGGTTTTGACTATTATATTTAGATCTTTGATCCATCTTGAGTTAATTTTTGTATAAGGTGTGAGATGGTGTTCCTCTATCATTCTTTCAGATATGGATATCCAGTTCTCCAAGCACGATTTGCTGAAGAGGCCACTCTCCCCCAGCTGAATGGGCTTGGTGGCCTTGTCGAATATCAGTTGACTCTATATGCGCGGATCTATATCAGAACTCTCAATTCAGTTCCCTTGGTCAGTTTGTCTATTCTTGTGCCAATACCTTGCAATTTTGACCACTGTAGTTTTGTAGTATTTTTTTTTTTAAGATTTATTTTTTATTACCCCATTCCTCGCTGTTTGCACTCACTGTCTGCTCTGTGTGTCCATTTGCCACAAGCTCTGTCTGCTCACCTTCTCTTTAGGAGGCACCAAGAACTGAACCTGGCACCTCCCATGTGGGAGAGAGGTGCTCAATCGTTTGAGCCACCTCAGCTCCCTGTTTTATCTCCCATTGTCCCTCCTCTTTGTGTCTCCTTGTTGCATCAGCTCACCGCACCTGCCCATCATGCCATCTTGCCGCCTTGCTCATCCTCTCCAGGAGGACCCAGAAACCGAACCCGGGACCTCCCACGTGGTAGGAGGGAGCTCAATCAGTTAAGCCACATCCGCTTATCTGCAGTATGTTTTAAAAGTCAGGTAGTGTGATTCTTCTGGTTTCATTTTTCTTTTTTAATATGTCTTTGGCTATTTGGGGACTCTTGCCCTTCCAAATAAATTTCATAGTTAGCTCTTCCAATTCAGTAAAAAATGCTATGGTAATTTTTATTGGGATTGTGTTAAATCTGTAAATCAGTTTGGGTAGGATAGACATCTTGATGGTGTTTAGTCTTCCTCTCCATGAGCAGTGAATATTCTTCCATTTATTTAGATCTTCTTTGATTTCCTTTAACAGTGTTGTGTAGTTTTCTGCATACAAGTTGTTTACATCTTTAAATTTATTTCTAGGTATTCGATTCTTTTAGTTGCTATTGTAAATGGGATTTTTTTCTTGATTTCTTCCTCAGATTGCTCATTATTGGTGCACAGAAATGTTACTGATTTTTGCACACTGATCTTATAACCTGCCACTTCACTGAACTCATATATAAGCTTTAGAAGCTTTGCTGTAGATTTCTCACAGCTTTCTATGTATAGGATCATGTAATCTGTGAATAGCGAAAATTTTTACTACTCCCTTTCCAATTTGGATGACATCTATATCATTTTCTTGTCTAAGTGCTTGAGCAAGTATTTCTAACACAATGTAAATAAGAATGGTGAAAGAGGGCATCCTTTTCTTGTTCCAGATCTTAGAGGGAAAGCTTTTGGGATTTCACCATTGAATATGATGTTAGCTGTGGGTTTTTCACATATACCCTTTATCATGTTGAGGAAGTTTCCTTCTATTCCTGTCTTTTGAAATGTTTTTATCAGGAAAGGGTGCTATATTTTGTTGAATGCTTTTTCTGCATCCATAGAGATGATCATGTGTTTTTTACTTTCAACCTGTTTATGTGGTGTATTACTTTGATTGTTTTTCTTACATTGAACCATCCTTGCATGCTATGGATGAAACCCATTTGGTCATGGTGTATAATTCGTTTCATGTGTTGTTAAATATGATTAGCAAGTATTTTGTTGAGGATTTTAGCATCTAGATTCATTAAAGAGATTGGTCTATAGCTTTCTTTCTCATAGCATCTTTGTTTTGTTTTGGTATTAGGGTGATGTTGGCATCATAGAATGAGTTAGGCAACGTTCCCTCCACTTCTATTTTCTGGATGTCTTTAAGCAGGATTGGTGTTAGTTCTTTCCAGAATGTTTGGTAGAATTCACCTGTGAAGCCATCTGGTCCTGGGCTCTTCTTAGTTGGGAGGTTTTTCATGACAAATTCTATCTCGCTACTTGTGATTGGTCTGTTGAGTTCATCAATTTCTTCTTTCATCAATGTAGGCTGCCTTTATGTTTCTAGGAATTTGTCCATTTCCTCTAAATTATCCATCTTGTTGGCATACAATTTTTCAAAGTATCCTCTTATGATACTCTTTATTTCTGTGGGGTCAGCGGTAATATACCCTTCCTAGTTTTTTGTTTTATGTATTTGCATCTTCCCTTTTTTCTTTGTTAGTCTAGCTAAGGGTTTGTCAACCAGCTTTTGGTTTTATTTTTTCTAGTGCTTGCTTATTTTCAATTTCATTTAGCTCTGCTCTATGTTATTTCTTTCTTTCTACTTGCTTTGGGGTTAGTTTGTTGTTCTTTTTCTAATTGCTACAGGTGTGCAATTAGGTCTTTGATTTTAGGTCTTTCCTTCTTTTTTAATGTAGGCATTTATGTCTATGAATTTCCCTCTCAGCACTGCTTTTGTTGCATCCCATAGGTTTTAATATATTGTGTTGCCATTTTCATTTGTTTCAAGATACTGATTTCTTTTGCAATTTCCTCCCTGACCCACTAATTGTCTGAGTGTGTTGTCTAACTTTCATATCTTTGTGCCTAATCAGCTTCTCTGCCCCTTAATGATTTACAGCTGCATTCCATTGTGGTCAGAGAAATTACTTTGCATAAGTTCAATCTTTCTGAATTTATTGAGAGTTGTTCTGTGTCCTAGCATGTGGTCTATCCTGGAGAATGATCCATTTGTGCTCAAGAAGAATGTATATCCCAGTGTATTTGAGTGTAATGTTCTGTGTATGTCTATTAGGTCCAGATCCTCTAATGTACTATTCAAAGTCTGTTTTTTTATTGATCCTCTGTCAAGATGTTCTATCTAATGGTGATAATTGTGTAATAAAGTCCCCCACTATAACTGTAGAGGCATCTATTTCTCCACTTACTTTTTCCAATGTTTGCCTCATGTATTTTGGGGCGCCCTGGTTAGGAGCATAAATGTTTATGATTTTTTTCATCTTGATAGAGTACCCCTTTTATTAATATACAATGCCCTTGTCTCTTACAATAGTTTTACATTTAAAGTCTATTTTGTCTGATATTAGAATAGCTACTCCTGCCTTTTTCTGATTATTATTTGCATGTAAAATTGTTTTCCAACCATTCACTTTCAGCCTCCTTGCATCCCTGGATCTAAGGTAAGTTTCTTGTAGACAACATATAGATGGGTCATATTTCCATTTCCATTCTGCCAAATTGTGTCTCTTGATTTGATAGTTTAAGCCATTAACATTCAATGTTATTACTGTCAAGGAATTAATTACATTAGCCAAATTTTATTTAGTTTTATGTATGCCAGATGTTGTTTTTATTTCTATCTTTTTAGTTGTTCTTACACTCTCCTCTCTCTCCTGTTTTTCCCTTTCAACCTGCAAAACTCCCTTTAGTATTTCTTGAAGAGCAGGTTTCTTATTGACAAACACTCTTAATTTCTGTTTATCTGTGAATATTTTGAACTCTCCCTTATTTTTGACTGCTTTGCTGGATAGAGAATTCTTGGCTGGAAGTTTTTCACTTTTAGCACCTTAACTATGCCATGTCCCTGCCTTCTTGCCTCCATGGTTTCAGAAGAGAAATCAGCACTTAATTTTATTGAGCTTCCCTTGTATGTGATGGATCTCTTTTCTCTTGCTGCTTTCAGTATCCTCTCTTTCTCTTGACATATAATTTGACAAGTATATGTCTTGGGGTAGGCCTGTTAGGATTTATAATGTTTGGGGTGCACTGTGTTTCCTGGACAAGTACGTCCACATCCCTCAATAGAGTTGGGAAATTTTCAGCCATTACTTCCTCCAGTACTCCTCCTGCCCCCTTTCCCTTCTCTTCTCCCTCTGGGATGCCTATAATGCATATGTTCGTGTGTTTCCTGTTGTCATACAAGTCCCTAAGTCCCTGCTGTTTTTTTTTTTTTTCTATCTTTTTATCTATCTGTTCTACTGTCTGTCTACTTTCAGCTGTACTGCCTTCTGCATCGCTGATTCTTTCCTCTGTGTGTTCAAATCTGCTGTTATGTGCTTCCAGTGTATTTTTGATTTCTTGCATTGTGCCATTCATCACCATCAGGTCCGTTATCTTTTTATGTATGTTCACAATTTCTTCAGTATGTTCCCCCAATGTCTTCTTAATATCCTTTATGTCTTCCTTCAGTTCATTAAGTTTATTCATGATATTTTTTAGACATCCTTGTTTGGTTGTTTCACATTCTGTATCTCCTCCTGTTTTTTAGTTTGTTGATTAGATTGGGATATGTCTTCCTCTTTCTTAGTATGGTTTGTAATTTTTTGTTGGTGCCTGGGCATCTGTTTATAAACATATTGATCAGTTTATTTGGTTGGCTAGCTACTCTCTCTACATTAGGGTTTTATTTTGTTGTTTCTTTGTGTGTGGTAAGGTTAATTTTCGACACTTGGTTCTTATTCTATATCCTTACAATTGTCTGTGTTCCCATGGGGGGGGGATATTAGGACTAGAGAAAATGAAGGAGATAAGAAAACAAATAATAGCAATAATAATACAAAAAAGGTAGATAGGAACCGTGCAAGAGCTAGAAAACTAAGTAATATGTCTTAAAAAAACATATAAAATACAAAGGAATAAGAATAAAGAGATGTGGAACAGAAAAAAATGAAACAAGAAGCCAAAGAGAGAGAAAAAACTAGAATGAATTAAAAGGCCAGGCAGAGGAGTAGAAAAAAAATAAAATTAAAAACCAAATACAGAGAAAAAAAATAAAATGAATTCATAAGCTTGACAGATAAGGAGAATACAAGGAAAGGAAAAAAAGAGAAAGAAAAAAAGAAAAAGAAAAAATGAAGACTAAACAAGAAGTGGTGAAATGGAAGAAAAACAACAGAAGTCAGAAGACAGAAAATTGAAGGAAAGAAGAGAAATAAAATAGGTTGAAAAAGTAAAAGAAAAAAAAAGGAAACAAAGAAAGGGAAAACAACAAACAAACAAAACAGCAACAAAGAAGCAATACAGGAAAAATAGCCTTCCCACTTAGGGCCCTAAAGATCTTCTCAGGCTGCTGGTGCTCATCAATTCATCACCCTGCAGCCTGCCTTCCGCAGGTGATGTATATCATTTTAACAAATAAAATAAAGGAAAAAGAAAGAAAAGAAAATCCAAAAAGTGTAAAATAAAACCACTGAAACTCAGTCTATAAGATCCCTATCATAAGGTACTAGCTGTGTGCCTTATCTCTCCCTGGATCCCTTTTTTTAGGAGGTCCCAGGACTCAAACCAGCGACCTTCTACATGCAAGGCACAAATTCCCCTACTGCACTATAGCAGTTATATAGGCTAAATAGCCTTTTGAAAACTTATTGGGCTCTTCCTGCCCCTGTCTCCCTTAGGTGAGTTGGACTTTTAATAGTTTTCAGCGGCTGGACTAGTTCGTTGCCTGTCTCTGCCCTCTCCCTGACCAAGTTCCTCTATCCCAGGGTGGCTGGGTGTGACAGCCTGCCTAAGTAGATTCCCCCCACCCCTCTCCCTGGGAACACCTCAGTGCTGGTTTGTATACTCCTTGAGATTCAAGGGGGGCTCAGGTATACAAACCCATGGAGAGGAAACCACTGTCCGCTCTTCACCAAACACTTCTTCCTCCCAGGGAATGTGCCCTCCCACTGAGCTGGCTAGAGAGAACCAGAGGGTCCATGGAGGCTATTTGCCTTGAGGGTGGTGCTTAGCTGCCTGCCATTTCCAGTCACAGGGGCGAGTAACTCAGTTTTCCCTTGGGTTCTTTATTTCTTTGCCCAGCGCCCTCCAGATCAATGCCATGAAGCCTCCTGCTCTGTGGATCCCCAAAACATCTCACTTGGTTAGGATTTTGCCCCTTCTTTGCCGTTTTTTGCAAAAGAGCTGGACAGTTCCTACCTACATCGACACCATTTTCCTGGAACTCCTTTGATCCATTTTGAGTTAATTTTTGTATAAGGGGTGAGACAAGATCCTCTATCTTTATTTTAGATATAGATATCCAGTTCTCCCAGTACCATTTGTTGAAATGACTGTTCTGATCTAGCAGGGTGATTTGACAATTTTTGGCAAAAATGACTTGACTGTGGATATGAGGGTCTATTTCCAAACTCTCAATTCGATTCCATTGGTCGGTATATCTATCTTTATGCCAGCCCACGATGTTCTAAACAACTGCAGCTAAGTAATATGCTTTAAAGTCAGGAAGTGAGAGTCCTCCAAATTAGTTCTTTTTAAAGATGTTTTTGTGTATTCGAGGTTTCTAAACCTTCCAAAGAAATTTGATAATTGGCTTTTCCATTTCTGCAAAAAAGGCAGGTGGAATTTTTATCAGGATTGTATTGAGTCTGTATATCAGTTTGGGTAGAACTGCCATCTTAATGATATTTAGTCTTCCAATCCATGAACAAAGAATGTACGTCCATTTATTCAGGTCTTCTTTGGTCTCTTTTAGCAATGTTTTCTAGTTTTCTGAATATAGGCCCTTTATGTCCTTGGTTAAGTTTTTTCTTAAATATTTGATTCTTTTAGTCACTATTGTAAATGGAATTTTTTTCTGACTTCCTCCAGATAGCTCATTAGTAGTATATCAAAATGCTACTGATTTATGTGTATTAATCTTGTATCCCACCATTTGGTTGAACTTGTCTATTAGTTCTAGTAGCTCTGTTGTGGATTTATCAGGATTTTCTAGGTATAGGACCATATCATTAGCAAATACTGAAAGTTTTTATTCTCCCCCTCCTATTTGGGCGAATTTTATTTCTTCTTCTTGACTAATTTCTTTAGCTACAACTTCCAGCACAATATTGAATAACAGTGGTGACAATGAGCATACTTGTCTTGTTTTTGATCTTAGAGGGAAAGCTTTCAACCTTTCCCTTTTGAGTACAATGCTGGCTGTGAGTTTTTCATATATGCCTCTAACAGTTTGAGGTTATTTTATGAATCCCAAAAAGAGAAAAACTTATGTTTGTAAACTAATATATGTTTGATACCCTTTGATTGCATTAGATTCCACTGAGATGTTGTGATTAAATTACCTGTTAAGATTAGGGTTTTGATTCAACCATGTTAATAAGGCATGACTCAGGCTGAGTACCCCCCTACCCAACGTGGTAGATAGATATAAACAGATACTCATTCAAGAAGACACACAGAGGAGAGAACTTTATCATTTTGATCCTGTCATATGACAGAAAGGAGAAGGCTAAAACAGCCAAAGCCCCGGGGAGAGATGGACCATTTGCCTGATAGTTTACAGCTCACTTTGGGAAGGGAGCCAAGACTGATACAGAAAGTCTGGAAAGAAACACGCCCTATGTCAGAAGAGAGAGGAAGCCCTGAGAGACAAGCCCTATGCCAGTCTGCATCTGAGAGACAGGAAGCCCAGAGGGGAAGGCTGAACCCTCACAGAGATAAGCGACCATCTTGCTTCAACAAGCGGCAGCTAACTTTGGTGAAAAAGCAACCTTGATCTGAACTCTTTAGGACTTTGTAAATGTAAGCTTTTACCCCAAATAAATACCCTTTATAAAAGCCAACAGGTTTCTAGAACTTTGCATTGGCACCCTTTTGGCAGACTAATATAATGCCCTTTACCATTTTGGGGAATTTTCCTTCTATTCTTATCTTTCGAAGTATTTTTCATCAAGAAAGGATGCTGGATTTTGTCAAATGTATTTTCTGCATTGATCAAGATGATTGTGTGTGTTTCTTCCCCTTCAATTTGTTAATGTGGTGTATTATGTTAACTGATTTTCTTTTGTTGAATCATGCTTGCATACCAGAAATAAATCCCACTAGTTCATGGTGTATAATTCTTTTGATATGCTGTTGGATTCTATTTGCAAGTTTTTGTTGAAAATTTTTTGTATCTATGTTCATAATAGAGATTGGTCTGTAATTTTCCTGTAGTATCTTTACCTGGTTTGGGTATTAGGATGATGATGCCTTCATAAAATATACTGGGTAATTTTCCCTCCTCTTCAATTTTTTTGGAAGAGTTTAAACAGGATTGGCATTACTACTACTTCAAATACTTGGTAGAACTCACCTGTGAAGTCATCATGTTCTGGACTTTTCTTTGTTGGGAGATTTTTGATAACTTTTCAATCTCTTTAAATATGATTGGTTTGTTGAGTTCTTGTATTTCATGTAAAGTCAATGTAGGTGGTTTGTGCATTTCTAGGAATTTGTCCATTTCATCTAGGTTGTCTAGTTTGTTGGCATACAGTTTCTCATTATATTCTCTTATGGTCTTTTTTATTTCTGTGGAGTCAGTTCTAACTTCTACCCTTTCATTTCTGATTGTATTTATTTGCATCTTCTCTTTTTATTCATTAGTCTAGCTAAGGGTTTGTCGATTTTATTGATCCTTTCAAAGAATCAGCTTTTGCTTTTGTCAATTTTCTCTATAATTTGTTGTTGTTGTTCTAATTTCATTTATTTTTCCTCTAATATTTATTATTTCTTTCCTTCTGCTTCCTTTGGGGTTGGTTTGCTGTTCTTTTTCTAGTTTATTCAGTTGTTCAGTTAGATCTTCGATTTTAGCTCTTTCTTCTTTTTTATTATAGGCAGTTAGGGCTATAAATTTCCCTCTCAGCACTGCCTTCACTGTGTTTTATAAGTTTTGGTAAGCTGTGTTCTCCTTTTCATTAATCTTGAGATATTTACTGATTTCGTCTATGACCCACTGATAATTTAGGAGTGTGTTGTTTAATCTCCATATATTTGAGAATTTTCCCTTTTCGCCTATAATTTCCAGCATCATTCCATTATGAGGGAGTGATTTGTATAATTTCAATCTTCTAAAATTTATTGAGACCTGTCTTGTGACCCAACATATGGTCTATCCTGGAGAATGATCCATGAGCACTTGGAAAGAATGTTTATACTGCTGTTTTGCAGTGTAATGTTCTGTAAATGTCTATTAGGTCTAGTTCACATATTTTATTCAAGCTCTCTGTTTCCTTATTTATTCTCTGTCCAGATGTTCTAGTCAATACTGAGAGTTGGTGTATCAAAGTCTCCAACTATTATTGTTGAGACATCTACTTCTCAATTCAGTTTTGCCAGTGTGTGCCTCATGCATTCTGGGGCACCCAGGTTAGGTGCATAAATTTCTATTATTTCTTCTTGGTGAGTTGCCTCTTTAATTAATATATATAATGACTTTCTTCATCTCTTATAACAGTTTTGCATTTAAAATCTATTTTTTCCAATATTGGGTATCGCTAATCCAGGTGTTTTTTGGTTACAATTTACATGGAATATCTTTTTTCAACCTTTCAGTTTCAGCCTGATTGTGTTCTTGCATCTAAGGTGGGTCCCTTGTAGACAGCATATAGTTGGCTCATATTGTTTTATCCATTCTGTCAGTCTATTTCTTTTGATACGGAAGTTCAATCCATTAACATTCAATATTATTAAAAGGCATTACTTTTTTTGTCCATTTTATCTTTTGGCTTTCCATTGAAATATCTTACTATTGCCTATTGTTTTACCCTTTTAGTTACCCTTACTAATAACATTCATTTTTATACTCCTCTCCAAGCCTCTTGTCCTTGTCTTTTCCTTTCAGGCTACAACACTCCCTTTAGTATCTCATGTAAGTCTGGTCTCTTGCTGACAAAAGCTGTTTCTGTTTGTTAAGACTTTAAATTCACCCTCATTTTCAAAGGGTAGTTTTGCTGGCAGTTTTTCTTTCAGTTCCTTAAGTATGTCATACCACTCCCTCCTTGCTTCCACGGTTTCTGATGAGAGATCTGAACTTCTTATTGAGCTTCCTTTCTATGTGATATGTTGCTTTTCTCTTCCTACTTTCAGAATCCTCTCTATCTATGGCATTTAGCATTTTGAATAGTATGTGCTTTCAAGTAGGTCTATTTGGATTTATGGTTTGGGGTGCTTTGTTGTTCTTGGATATTGATGTCTTTCATAATGGCTGGGAAATTTTCAGTCATTATTTCCTCAAATATTCTTTCCACCCCTTTTCCATTATCTACTCCTTCTGGGATACCTATAACATGTACATTTGCTTTTCTCATTGACCTTCAATTCCCTGAGATCTTGTTCAATTTTTTGCATTTTTTTTTTCTTTCTATTCTGTCTTTTCCTGTTTTTTGAAGACTTGCTTTGCTGGATACAGAATTCATGGTTGACAGATCCATTCTTTCTGCACTTTAAATATGTTATCCTGCAGGCTTCCATGGTTTCTGATGTAAAATTAGTGATTAGTATTATTGCGGATCTGTTGTATGTGATGAGTCACTTCTCTCATGCTGTGATTTTCAAGAGTTTTGTTTTTGGATTTTAACGCTTTGATTATAATCTCTCTTGGTGTCGACCTTTTGAGTTACCCTACTTGGAGTTTGTTAAGCTTCTTTGATGTATAGATTCATGTCTTTCATCAAATTTGGGAAGTTTTGGCTATATTTCTTTAAATATTATTTCTACCTCTTTCTATCTCTGCTTTCCTTTTGTGGCTTCAATTTTATATATCTTGGTGTCTTAGTTTTGCTAAGCTGTAATCACAAATACCACAAACTAGTTTCAGCTGAAACAAGAGGAACTTATTGGCTCACAGTTGCAAAGGCTAGAAGGCTTCCTTCTGTGGTCAGTAGTTTTCTGGCTGGATGGTCATCCTTGGGTTCCTTGACTTTCCCATCACATGGTAATGTTCTTTCCTTTCTCTTCTAGGGTCAGCTGACTTTGGGATTCCTTTCTGTGGCTTTCTCTTTAAAAGGCCTCAAGTAGCCTAAATGAGAACCCAACCTCATTCAGCTGGGCAGCACCTTAACTAAATATAATATTTTTAAAAGGTCCTTTAATGCATTCACACACCCACAGGAATGGGAATTAATATTAAGAACATACCTAAACAGGGGTACATAATTAAATTTACTACAGCTGATATGCTTCATGCTGTCTCAGAGGTCTCGTATGCTTTAGTCATTTATTTATTTTTCCTTTCAATCGATTCTTTTTTTCTGCCTGCTCAAATCTGCTGTTAAGACTAGCTAGTGAATTTTCATTTAAGTTATTGTACTTTTCATCTCCAGAATTTCCACTTTGGTCCTTTTCATAATTTCTATCTCTTTATTTATATTTTCTATTTGTTGCATTCTCCTGGTTTCCATCCACTCTTTGTCCATGACTTCCATTAGCTCTTTTAGTACATTTAGGACAGTTAATATAAAATCTAGGTCTACTAAGTCCAATATACTATGTCTAAGTTCAATGTCTGTGCTTTGTAAGGGACTGTTTTCTATTATTTGTTTTTTATCCCCTGTAAATTGGGCATACTTTTTGTTTCATCTTACATGCCTTATAATCTTTTGTTGAAAACTGGGCATTTAAATATTATAATATAGTAGCTCTGGAAATCAGATTCTTCCACTGTAGAGGTACCCCCTTACAAGGTCTGCAATGATTAACAGGTTCTAAGACCTTGACTCAACTCCCCAGAGACATAAACCTAGGAAAGGCAGCCTCCAGCCATAACCAACTGAGCAAGCCATAGCCTAGGGGCAAGCTTAGCCCCTCCCAAGAATAAACAAAATGGCACAGACAAGGGCCATCACCCCCTCCAAGGCCCAAGCACCACCAACCCCTCCCACATTCCAAGGCCTCCTAGCCCACTTCCCCCTGACCATTTGGCCCCAGGCTGTACTAGGTTTTCCCTGCCTATTGATATACTGTATAAATCCATATCTATCATCCTCTGGGGCTGGGCTTAAGTCTTTCTTCAGACCCCCTGTTGGGAGAACTTCCCAATAAACTTTCTGCCTGCAATCGTCAGTCTCTGTGTCCCAGTGAGCGCCAGTTTTCTCTAACATCCACCTTACCAGGTTTTGTTGCTGTTGTTATTGCTTGCTTGCTGTGGGCTATAGTCTGATTCTTTAGTGACTTTTCTAAACAATTTTTGGAAATACTATACTGTTTGTTGTGTATGGTCTCTGAAATCTCTATTTCTTTAGCTTGTGTTCAGCTAGTGATTTGATATAAATTTTCTTAAATGCTTAGAGCTCAAACAATAAGGAAAATAAAATTTTTAAAAATATTCTCATGGTCTTTGCAGATTGGCTCTATGTTGGGGAACACCTTCAACACTAACCCAAGGCACTTACAACACAGACTTACCCTTTACTTTCTGCTTGTACTGAGCCTGAAGACCAGCACAGATGAAAGCTTAGGGTCATCTCAGGTCTTTTCTGAGTGTACGTTCTGCCTTGGACATGTACTTGGCTTTCTATATTCCACAGGGGAACATTTCAAAGCCCTTATTCCGTAATGTATCTCACTCCATAGCCTTTGCTCCCAGGTTTTCCATTGGCGGATTTATTGTTTACCTCATCTGTTATCTTTTGCTCCAGGCAGCAAAGGCGTGTTCATTTGCCTTTTAATGTTTTCAAGGAACTGCTCTCCATGTAGGCAATACAAAGGCAAGCAGGGAGTCCCTAGACAGGTCAAAACAGCCAAATAGAATTCTTTGGAGACAAGGTCTTCTCTGCTCCCTCTGAAACCAGGAACCCATACCAGAAATATGGGATGTCATGTAAAGGCTGCCGCTGGGCCTGGGAGGGATATGGGGTGAAAATAAGTTAATATGTCACAAAGCTCGCCCACCATGTTCAGTTGCCTTTTCCTTGGCTGAGCCTTTGCTTGACTGCTATAAACCTTTCACTATCTTTCAGAGTTCTGATAAAGTTGCTTTTGACAGTTTAATCTGCTAAATCAGTATATCTGGGGAAGGATGGGCCTTCCTAGTCCCTTGCTTCATTTTCACTGAGGTTACTGTTCCTTCACTCTTTTTCTCTTACCTTCTTTATTTTTTTCTTCATAACACTCATTATCATATGAATAAATGTATTTAATTATATGCTTTACATCTCCTGCTCTAGAATGGAAATGAACTACTTGTCTTCCATCACTGGTACTAAGTATAGCACCTGACTCAGGCATTTGTGGGAGATTATTATAATAATGGTCCTGAATGAATAACCCCTTCCCATGCCCACACACCTTTGCAATATGATTGTGCCACTCCCCACCAAGAAAGTATAGCCTACTTCTCCACGCCTTTGATTCTGATTTGTTCTGTGACTTGCTTTACCTAATACAATGTGGCAGCAGTGTCACTGTATGAGTTCTGAAGTATATGTAGGGCTTAAAGAGGCCCTACAAGATCTACTCTTTCCTTCATGAGCCAACATGATTGAAGAAGTCCATTCTTACCTATTGGAAAATGAGAGACCACATGGAAGAGAGCCAAGGCATCCCAGCCATCAGCCAGAACTAATCATCAAACAAATGTGAGGATCCCTTAAACACTCATGGCTAATCAAGCCATTGAATTACTGAATCTGCATGAATGAAACTAGCAGAAGAAATGCCCAGGTTGCCAGTCCACAGAAGCATTGTGTGGTGGTTTGAAACTGTTGTACCCCAGAAAAACATGTTTTTAAATTTAATTCATTCCTGTGGGTGTGAACCCTTTGGAGTAGGACCTTTTGATGAGGTTACTTCAGTTAAGGTGTGACCCACCTCAATAAGGATGGGTCTTAACCCTATGACTGGAGTCCTTTATAAGAAATGAAATGAAATGAAATCCAGACAGAGTGAGAGAAAGCCACAAGGAGAAGTCAGAAGATGAAATCCAACGGCACCCATAAGAGAACAGACAGGCCATCATGTGCCTTGCATATGATAGAGAAGCTAAAGTTCATGAGGAGCAAGCCCCAAATGCCACAGTTTTTGTGAAGAAAGCATCACCTTGATGGCACCCTGATTTGGACTTTTCCCAGCCTCAAACTGTGAGTGAAAAAATTCCTGTTGCTTAGCCTGACCCATTTCAGGGTATTTGTTTTGAGCAGCCTAGGAAACCAAAACACATTGGAAATAATGTCATCACTGCCTCAAGCCACTAATTTGGGGAGATTTATTACAGAGCAATAGATAACAGAAACAACATTCAATAAATGTAGAGGCAAGAGACAGTGTTAAGGAGGGAGGAAGGAAAGGATGACAATCTTCCTCATAATTTTCTAATTCAAAGAATATCTAATTTCCTAATAAACTCTAATGGAGTAATAAATTTTTTTTTCATACTTCTAAACCATATATTTCTGTTTTTTAAGTCTCCCCAATTAAGCAGTAAAGCTGTGGAGTCAAAGCACCTCGGGAAAAAAGCAATTTTATAGCTTTATATCCTCAATTACTAAAGAGGCACATAGTTATGACCTTCTCTATACTGGAATTAGAATGTCTCACATTTCTCCATGTTCAGTGAACAGCAATCAGAATGTATCAGAGTCATATGGGAAGCTTTGAAAACATATATATTACCAACCAATATGGCAGATCTACTGAAGCAGGATATCTGTGGATTAAAGCAGTGTATTATTTAAAAGGACACCCATCACTGGTGTCAGGGTAGAAGATAAGCTTGAGAATTAGAGCCAAAAGAGACTTCAATTTTATTTGTAGTTTTATTTCCTTTATTTAAAATAGACTTGAAGAAATTATAAAATGTTAACTATTAATTCTAGATGATTTGTATTAAGATTATTCTTATTTTATTTTTATACTTTTTGGTAATATAAAATATTCTAAAAAAATAAAGCAAATGGGAAGAGAATGATCAAGAGGACAAGGGAGGTGAGAAAGTCATATCCTTTCATAGGTGTTAAAGAAAAGGAAAAAATGAATCTTACCAGCATAATTTCTGGTTATTCAACACAAGATCAGAGCCAATGAAAAAAAGCTGGTTATGGGCAGTAAGGTAAACACTTATAGTGCCAAAGGATACCACTATCATCCCATCCTGTTCATACAACTAAGTTCAGACAACCAAAATATTTGAGGAAAACCAAAATATGAAAGAGAGAGACCAAACGGAAGACCTATCTACCCTGAAAGAATGTTAAAATCAGAAATAGAACAAAATTTAAAGTAATTAAAATTAAATAAAAGTCTTAGGTAAGTATCTTCTATGGAATCTGGTGAGCCCTTTCAAATATCTGAACTTGAGAAGTATTTGCAGGTGGTATTGATCAGAAAAGGAAATCTTCTGTTTTGAAAGAGAGGGTGAGTGGGGTAGGAAGGAATGAAACTCAGAGTAGCAGTTGCCTGTCAAGGCCATTGAGTATTAATAGAATGTGTGAAGTCAGTGAATATAGGGGATAATGTATAACATAATGTATAAGTCACCAAATTCTTAAGAAGAAACAGAACAAAATAGGGAAAGGGAAATTTTATAAAGTTGACACTTCTGTGATGTGAGGTAAATCAAAAACATAGCTGGACTTTGATCAATAAAGCAAAGGGCCCAACTGAGACTAAATTACATATGACCTTCTGCTAGCTGCCCTGACAATGAGGCGCCTTTCCCTTGTAACATTATAATGACAAAAATGTACATATGAATGTATAAACACATGCATACACATAATACAATGAATCAAATACTAAACGTATGTAGGGCCACACATGGTTAGTTAATCTTCAAGAAATGTAAGGGTTTGAAAGGTAGGGGGTGGGAGGGAAGGAGAGTTTGGAAGGGTTTTGTGTTACTACAGGAATTATGAATAAAATGATTAACTTGAGCCTGTATACTTCCAGGTCTTACTTAACCTACACCCTCTAGGTCCTGTTGACCTGAATTTTCCCCACTGACTATGGTTTAGGTAATGTAGGTACATAATTCAAGGAGTCTCTTCTTTACCCCTGGTTGACATCACTACCTGGAAAGAACTTAGGGATGGGAAAAGTAGAAACTCAGCTTTGAGGTATCCTGTGAAGGTGGACTGGGACAGGGACAATACAGGGATCTTTCGCTTGCATTGTTCTTTCCATCCTTACCATCACCCTGGAGAGGTAAGACTGCCCAAAACTCAAATATGTAATATACTTGAATTTAAATTAAATTTTACTATATTGTTTTTATACATATAACAAAGCAGATATATTATTTATATAATATTATAAATTTCAGTCAAAACACATTTACATAACTAAAATTATCTGGATACATCTGAGAAAGTTCCTCAATTTTTTTTTTTTTTTTTTTTTTTTGGTGATACAAAATGGGGAAAAAACTCAGTCATCAAAACAGGAAAAGCATGGTAATCTTAATATTACTATATATTTCAATGCAAACTATAAAATAAGTTGAAATTCTTGTTGGAATTGTTTGCTTAATTTCCCTAAGCTATTTGAATATGACCTCCCCATAGTATACATAAATCAATAATTTTTCATATTCATTTATTCATTAATTGAACAAATACATTTATTAAGTGCTGATGGTGTAGCTGCCACTGTTCTCCATGTTGGGAATATAGCAATAAAAAAGCAAGTCTTTCCTTTAATGGCTCTTATATTCTATATATGTACGCATTTGTGTGTATGTGTGTGCGCGCATGTATGTGTGGTGGCAGTGTTCAAGAGATAAAATTTAAGATATAGTAATAAATATTATGCCATCATTAAAACCAGAGTATGTGATAAAACCTGATGGCAGCAGAAGACTGACAGAGTGGGGGACAATACAACACGGCTAATCTGAAACCTAAATGAGAAAATCATCTGTACAAAGAATACAGTTAAGAGAATTCCTATTCCATGCTTAGCACTTTGAACTATATATACTATCAGTAAATCAAATATATCAGATTTCACCATCATGAAACATTTCATTAAAAAATAACTGTATTTGTGAAGCATGGCAAATATTATACACGTTATTGCAATATGTTTTTGTTTCTTATCCAATACCCAATATATTTTTCCACATAAAATTCACATGTTTAATATTTGTGTTAAAAAAATCTTAGATAATTCTTCCAGTGAAAATTATTATATAAATCTACTACAGAAATTATCATAAATACTAATTTTCTCTAGTTAAACTAGGAAAAAACATGCATATACCTGAATATAATGCCGAAGAACATATAGAATTTCCCCATTTTGAGCTTTTTCAGACAATACTTTGTGAAATTTACCAAAGGTTCTTGTACCCATCTCTGCATAGAGAATAATCACTGGTAAGTTCTCTTTCTTTGTTGGAAATGTATGATCTCCTTTAAATAGATAAGGTCTGGGCCTAAAATGAAAGCAAATCACAAACCTTTAAAAGAATATCAGAAATATATTATGATAGCTTATAATTTCCACTTACCAAACAATTTATAGAATATATAATCACAGAAAAAGAACTTAATTTCCCATGGTGACACAATTTCTACTATGTAATAGAAAAGAAAGAAATTTGGTTATCCCAAAAAAGTAATACTAAAAATGCTTTATTTTCTAACAAGATTGACTATCTTTAAATGATGACAAATAATGGTAAAATATTTTCAAGGAAATAAATTTTCTATTTTCTTGGATTTTCATTATAGCTCATATTACCTGAAAATGGGTTCCAAGTACCTGAAAACTAAACAAAACAATGGCACTACCTATGCAGTTATGATCAGTACTTATTATGAACAATAACCCATTAAATCTTTAAATTTTATCAAAGAAACAGAAGAGTCCCACAGTCTCACCATATTGTCATAAATACAGACTACAACTGACACCTTCTTATTTGCCAGGTACCATATTAGACTCTTTGTACTTACTAGGAAATTCTATCTTCACAAGAATTTCTTCAGATAGTTATAATTTACTCAAAATTAAGGGTTTCTGAAGCTCAGAGAAGTTAAATGTCCATGACAAGATCAAATAGAAAGCCAGAATTTCAACTCATGGCTAAGGAATTTTAAAGCCCATATCTTTCCACAAGCATCATTTTAGCAATTTACACAAGTAGAAAGAAAACCAAGAAATACTGAAGATAAGGATAACAAAGGTATAGAGAAATCCAACATTTATTTAATGAATTCAAGACTCTACAGTTGTTTAGTCATTTATTCTTTAACAAATATTGGGGAAAAGAGAGAGCAAAGAAAGGCATGAATAACAATGCTAGAGAATGATAGTGAAAAGACTGTGGGTTCTGAAATAAGGCAGAAATGAATTCAAATTATAGCTTAAGTTTTATTTACTAGTTTTATGAACCTGAGCAAGTTAATATTTGATCTCTCTACTGGGCGTCTTTCTTAATCTGTAAAAATTCCAGCTACCTTCTATGAGAGTATCCTATGGATTTACCAAAATGACATGCAAATCATCTAGCAGAGCATAAAGCACATACTTAGTGCTCAAGAAATGATGATTTTACTCTCCCTTTGGCAAACCAATATTTATCTAAAATGTTAATGAAGGATACTGCTATAGGAAAAAGCAAGGAACTAAATGCATGGCATGTCACCATTAATGATAAAAGTAGGGTATATATATCTATGATTATATATACAGTGACTATTTCTAGGATACACAAGAAACTGATAGCACCGATTATATCTGGGGAGTTGTTGTGGAAATCCGGAGTACAAAAAAGTCTTATATTTTGTTGCATGTTTACTTTGTTTTTTTGTTTTGTTTTGTTTTGTTTTACCATTTGCATACACTCTTTCAATAAAAACTACTTATTTGGAAAAAATCACAAATACTTTGAGAGTATCATCTATTAGCTATCTCTAGTATTTCATAAAACAATAGAACTTGAAAATTGACAATTTGTGCAAAAGTTTAAATCTAATATATTGGAAACATGTAAACTAATGTAAAACTGCATCAAAAGAGTAAAGGGAAAAAACAGCTCTGAAAAAAAATTCTACATAATAGATAATGGATGAATAAATAGCTACTCTACTTCATTCACAGTTAAAGAAAAAAAAAGGTCATACTGACCTCAGACTGCTCTATAACAACATCTAATCTAAGAAGAAAGAATAATACCTACAGAGGTATTACTCTAGAATTTAACAATCAGTCCAACTACTATTGAAGTAAAAGGGTAACATGTAAAAATTTATGAAAAATTAGTTCTCATGAGCCCTTCTTAAAGAAACTACAAGAAATTCTTAGCAAGAAAAGATGCTGCAGCAAAGGATTTTGCCTTCTGATAATGGTTACCTTGGTAACTAAAAGCAAATTTCCAAATGAGGAAAATTTTAAACAGAATTTTTTTTAAAAGTCTTAAAGGCATCAAATAAATAAAAATAAAGAATTATGAGCCAAAAACTAGGAGATGACAAAAACCCAGAGGGTTAAGTCCAGCACTCAAAGCTACATTTGCCCTGAGAACATCTGTTGATCTGGAAGGAACAACTTTAAAACTGAACAGCTCATGTGGCAGCCTCACAGGGAAAGGGAAAGAGACTAAATAAAATCCATACCAAAAGTGAGGCTTCTGAAAACCTAAGATCAACTTATAGCTGTACTCCTAAAGTACATCCATCCCCCCAGATAAAGGGTAAATCGGGAATAAAATGGCTCAAATAAGGACTTACAACCCAGCTTTGTATTATCTAAAAAGAACATGGAATCTCAAGCCTTAATATTGGATTATGTTAGTGTTTTAATGATAGCACTCTCAAACACCTCACAGAAGCAAGTAAAAATTCTTTCTAGAGAAAATTGCCATCATCCTAAGACTTAAAATATTCCTGCAAATATCTTTTCAAAGACATTGTTCAGCATACAAAGATTACAATGCGTAAATAGAAACTAGGACACCAAGAGCTAGAGCCAGCTGAAAAGTACGAAACAAATGGATTAAAATTAATTTCTAACACAAATTATTAACTCAGATTATAATACTAGCCTACTATATAACACTAATGTCAAACTTGAAAATTTTATCAAAAAGTGGAAACTTTAAAATGAGAAAGGGCAGATTTGGTAAAAGAAAAATACTTCTATTAGAATGCAGCACAGTGAGAAAAAAAGGTGAAAAATGTGGAAGAGACATAAAAGATGGAAAGCTGTACCAAACATTTTACTGGTACACGAAGAATGAAGAAAGACAAAGAAAAATGGACAGAAAAAAATATTTGAGGAGATAACAGCGGACAGTTTCTTTGAACTAACGAAAGGTATCAATGGACAATTCAAGTAGCCTAAGAAATCTCAAGAAGGAAAATGAAAAAGAAATCCATACCTATACATAGCATAGTGAAAATAAAGAAAAAGAGAAAAACATTAAAAGTACCATGAAAGAAAAAATTCCTGATCATCTTTTAAACAATGTCAATGAGATTTGCAGAGGGATTCCACAGCAATAATGTGAATAATGCCAATATAATGAAAGGAAAAAAAAAAAACACTTGCCAACCTAGAATTCTATAACCAGGGAAAATATATTTGAAAAACAAAGGCAAGTTTTTCATAATAAAATGATGGGCAAAAAAATTAAAACAGTTTTAGATAAATAAAAACAGAGTTAAAACACCAGCAGGTACCAAATAATGGAAGTATAAGATAGGTGTATATTTACCTCAAAGCCAAATCTAAGATGCAAGTAAGAATAAAACAAGTAGTAAATATCTAGGTAATGTTAAATGAATATTGATTATATATAAAATGTTGTCAGATGTTAACATATATACAATAAAAATACATAATAAGAACAGCATACGAGTCACAAAAGGTAAGAGAAGTTGGAAGATTTTATGGTATTTGCAATGCTGCTTCAGGTATATTATAACTAACAGAAATGTGTATATATGTCCATCAAAAGACAGGTAGAAGAATGTTCATAACAATATAATTCATAATAGCCTCAAACAGTAAACAATGCAATATCAATATCCATCAACAGTAGAAAGACAAACTTTAATACATTCAACAAATGAAATATAAAGAAATGGAAATGATTAATTTACAACTTGTAAAAACATGGAAGAATTTAACAAATATAACATTGAACAATTTAAGTCAAACAAAAAACAGTAAATAAATTAAAATTTTATTCATATAAAGTTTTTTAAAAAGGCAAAACTAACCTAAAGTGTAGGAAGTCAGGACTGATTATTCTTGGAGAGTAGTGAATTGAAGGGGAAAGTAAGGAGGATTCTGGGGTACTGGTAATATTCTGTTTCTTGCATTGGATACTAGTTACACAAAGGTCTTTGAAACTTCATTCAGCTGTACATTTAGGATTTGGGAATAATATATATAAATAATATATAAAATTTCAATAAAATGTTTACATTAAAAAATGAAATGGAAAAATACCTTCAAAAGAGAATAAATGTGTGACACTGGAGGCTATGGCAAAATCAGAGTAGAGAAACTGCACTGAAACACCACAAAGGCCAAGCCTTAGGAATAAAGATCATGCCTCAGCCTATAGTAAGGCTGAACAAATCCTAAACACAGGCTCTGTCATTATCTACAGGAAAAGACAACTTAGAAATTGAGTCTCACCAAGTTGGGCTTGGGAAATACCTTGAAGATAGCCATTCTAACACAGCTTAAAAAGCAAAGCTATAAAATTTCAAGGTGATCATTTAATAACTGCCTCCTAGAACAAAATACAAAATTCTTTAGAGGAAGATGATAAAACCTAGTATCTATAAAGTATCATCAACAATGTCCAGTATATAATAAAAAGTACTAGATACACAAAGGAACAGGAGAATGTGACGCCCCCACACACAAAAAAGGAGTCAATAGAAACCAGCCCACGGTGGCTCAGATGTTAGATACGTCAAATAAATGCTGCAAAGCAGTTGTATAAATATGTTCAGAGAAAGAAAGGGATATATGTTCTTAAAACTTAAAGGAAAATATGGTCTTAACGTATAAAGACACTAGAAATCTCAGCAAAGATGGACACCATAAAAGATAACCAAATAGTAGGACTTTTAGAGCTGAAAAGTACAATGATTTAAATAAAAAATTCACTAGAAGGACCTACTAGAGGATGGGAATGGCAAAATAACCCTAGGATTATTTAGAAATTGTTTACTTTCAAAATATTTGAATGTTTACTAGACATCTTAAAATCACTTTAAAATTGATTTCTAGTTTAGTTCCAGTGTAGGCAAAGAACATATCATATAACATTTCAATTTTTTGGTATTTGTCGAGAATTTCTATAAGGGCCATTTTGATAATTATTCCATGTGCATGTGAAAAAGATAATGTTCTATAGGTGTTAGATGTCATGCTCTATAACAAATTCACCTGCTCACTTCTATCCAAATTTCTATATTCTTGGTATTTCTCATCTGCTTCTATCATATATTGAAATAAGTATGTTACTCTCTCACTGAAATTCTTGCTTTTAGTTTATATTTTACTTTATAAATTTTAAGAATACATTATCAGAGACATAAAAGTTTAGAATTGTTGTCTTCCTGGTAGTTTAAGGAAACTTTTTTCGCTGTGAAATATTTTCTTTAACTCTACCAATGCTTCCTGCCTTTAAGAAGTACTTTGTCTCAAATATAACTATTTTAAATTTCTTTTTTTTTTTTTTAAAGATTTTATTTATTTATTCATTTATTCCCCCCTTGCTGCTTGTGCTCGCTGGGTCAGCTAACCACGCCGTACGGGCAGGCTTGCCTTCACCAGGAGGCCCCGGGAACCGAACCCGGGGCCTCCCATATGGTAAACGGGAGCCCTACTGATTGAGTCACAGCCGCTTCCCTTTTGATTAATGATTGCAAAGTCTTGTTTTTTCCATTCTTCCACTTTCAATATTTCTTAATTCTTTTATTTGTAGTTTGTCTCTTATAAAAGCATAGAGTTTTGTCCTTGTCTAATAACCATTATATTTTGATTGGATCCATTTACACCTAATTATTGACATTTGGATTTAAACTTTCATCTTACTATTTGTTTTCTCGTTGTCTAACCTGTTCTATATTCTTTGTCTTATCTTCTTTTGCATTATTAAAGTACTATCATCACTTTCTGCTTTTATGAGCCAGTTATTAATACTTCTATTCTTCTTTTATTGCTTGTTCTGAAGATAATCTCCATACTTGACTTATTAAGGTTTAATATAAACTTGCACTTTTATCTCTTCAAAGCAAGGATTTAGTACCCTAATTAAACTCATCTCCCTCCCGTTTTTTTGTTTATATTTTCTTTATTTCAATTCTATTTATCTTTTATACATCAGCATTTATTTATATTCATCCAAATGCATACCCATTGCATTTCATTCTTTCCTGTGTCTCTTCTTTCATCTGGGATCATTTCCCTAGTTCTAAAAAATTCCCTTTAATACTGAAAATATGGTCCACTGATCAATATAAGTATATGAACAGTTTTTTGCCAGTCCCCAAAAAGATAATTTCAGAAATTGAGAGTAAATATTTAGAATATTTTATAGCTATGACAGAGTAATTTTATGTCTGTTGAATAAAGTGAAAAAATACTTGGGCTTTTATTTTGTATGCTTTTAAAAATATATTTAATCTTTATTGTATTGTACCATGTCAGTCAGTGACAGATTAGAAGTTTAAAAATAACATTGTTTAAGAGCATTGCCCCTTTAATAGTGGTCACAAATTGCCTGGGAGTTTTGTTTCAAGAAGAGTGACTTTTTTTATTTGCAATGAAAATGTCTTTACTTCACCTTCTTTTTTGAAGAATATTTTCCTTGGATATAGAATACTAGGTTGGCAGTTTTCCTTTAGCTTTTTAAAATATCTGATTTCCACTGTTTTTATTTAAAAATTAGTTATCAGTGCTCTTTTTTACTCCTCTAAAGGTATGTTTTTATTTTCTGGCTGCTTTTGAATTTTTCTCTGGGTTGATTTTCAGCAGGATTACTATGAAATGTTTAGGTGAGATTTTCTTTGTAATTTTCCTGCCAAAATTCATAATGTTCCTTAAATCTGTGACTTCTGAGAATTTTCCAAAAATGATGAAAGACATTTAATTATTGCTTCTACCACTATTTTCTCTCCTCTCATTTTGAGGCTCCAATTATTTGCATGATATATCTTTCCACCATGTCTTTGCATAGTGTAGCAGTTTGACAGTTTGATATAGCTATGAATTCGAAAAACAGATATTGGATTATGTTTGTAAACTGATCTGTTCATCTGGGCATGATTAAGTTATGATTAGGGCCTTGACTGGGCCAAATCAGTAGGGCATTGAGCCCCACCCCTTGCTGGGTAGGGAATCAAATATAAAAGGCATGGCAAAGGACAGAGTTGGGGCAGTTTTGAGCCGGCGTTCTGATGCTGAGTTTTAATACTGGAGCCCAGAGAAGTAAGCACAGAGGAGCTTGGTCGTGAGGAAAGAGAGAAGGCCCAGGGAAAAGAGACAAGCCGTTCGCCTGACAGTTCACAGCTGGCCTTGTGAAGAGAGGCAAAGCCTAGAGAGCCTCATAGCCTATAGCTGACCTTGTGGAGGAAACAGAGGAGCTAGGCCCGGAGAGAAATGGAGCCCTGGGAAGAGAGGAACCCAAGAAGCCTGAACTGTGGCAAACGTCAGCAGCTGTCTTGCTCCAACACTTAGCAACAGACTTTGGTGAGAGAAGAAACTTATGTTTTATGGCCTGGTAATTGTGGAATTCTACCCCAAATAAATACCCTTTATAAAGACCAACCGATTTCTGGTATTTTTCACTAGCACCCCTTTGGCTAATATACATAATATAAATACCTTATACCATTTTCTGTATTTCTACATTTTTCTCTCTTTGTACTTTGGGGTAGATATTTGCTTCCATTTGATTTGATACTAAATTCTCCATCTTCTCATTTAACATCTTAAATATTTTAGTTATTTATTCTTGTATAAGTCTGTGCCAGATAAATGGTAACTGGGTCTGTTTATACTGTTTTCTCTTTGTTTTTATCTCAATTATATTTTTAAATATTTTTAAATGGCTGGTTATTTATTTTTTATTTTATTTTATTGTTTGGCTTTTTATAAAGGGAATTTATTTTGGGGTAAAAGCTTACAGTTCTGAGGCTGTGAAATATCCAAATCAAAGCTCCCTCAGAGATGCTTTATTACCAAAGTCAGCTACTGGTGATTCTGGCATCCTGCCATGTGGCAAGGCAAGATGGCGGCCAATCTCTGCAAGGTCCCTGTTTTCTCCAGGTGCAATGTCTTCCGGAGCTCAACTGTGGGTGATCAGGCATAAGGCTTGTCCCTTTCCGGGCCTCCCCTCTCAGTTTCGCTGCTCCTCTTTCTCCTCAAGCTCATCTGTGGGTGATCATGCGTACCTCTGTGGGCCTTTTCTCCTTGAGCCTCTCAGGGCTTCTCCTTCTGCAGCTGTAGGCAAACCTGGAGTCCTCTCCCTTACATAGCAGAGCTCTAGTTATTTTTTAATGAGTTCAGATCCATGTGTTTGGATAAACACAAAACTAATTTGAGAGTCTGAATGATATTCAAATCCTCTTCTAGAAAGTATTTATTTTTGTTTCCAACAGATAATCAGGATTTGGGACTTGAGCTGATGAAAAGTTGGGCTTGCAGTCCTTTTTTGAAGGCTAGTTTATTTCTGTTCAGCCTTATTTCTGAAATGTTTGATACACAAGTCCTTACTGCCTTCAAATAATTTTTTAAAAATTCTGTACAACTTGTCCACTGGTTTCTACAGGAGGGACATCTAAAATAAGCTATACTGAAACTGACAAAAGAAGAACTACTAGGAATCCATTTTAATTTAGAAGTTAGTATATACCTCACAAAGGAACAATAGAACTATCAAATCAAACTCAAAGTAGGAAGAATATATAGAAATATTTCTTGCCTCCAATTTTTTTGTAAACAAACCCTGAGAAAAATTAAGCTACTCTGTGGAAAGACTAGTGTGAAGAGTTAAAACAAATGTTAAAAAATAGTTCAGTTACTTTAAGGTATAAACTATACAGCCTACAAACTCCTGTTTAAAAAGAGGTCATTCATTATATGTTTAATGTCTCAAGAACATGTATGCACTATTTGAAAGATAATCTTTGAAAAATTCTAATTTATTCTGCTACTTTACTTAGCAAAACTTCTATATTAATAATAGATGGATATACTTCATCAGAGTGAAATGAAATCAGTACATTCCAAAATAAAAGAAATACTTAAAAATATTGAAATTTTAAGTCACTTTTTAATGAATCCCACAGTTTTCATATACTAGATCTGTATAAAATTATTTTAGATTAATTGACAAATATTTTGTAGAATTTTATAGCATGTTTATACCATACCTAGATTATATTGCTTATTATATTTTTTACGTAAATTATTCTGTAGAGAGAAATAGATTATTTCCTTTACAGTTTTTAATTTTCCCACAGTGCTTATGCTGTTAATCTGCACACACTAAGGATTAAAATACATTCAGTATCAAATTTTAAATGAAAACTGAATCTTTTCATCAAGAAATTTAATGTAATTTTAAAGGTAAAAAAGTTTAAAAATTATAGATTCCATTATATACTTGAGCTAAATAGAAATTATTTAATAAAAACCCTTGGTGATAACCACTGCCTATATGTTATAGAGAAAATAGTCCTCTAATATTCATTGTAAACGTGTTTAATTAGAGACATACCTTCTATATTAAACTATGGTAAATATATATAGAAGCCAAGTATACAGTTTCCTGATGTGAATGTACATGTTTAGATTATATCTCCTATACACATTAATTATTATAAGTTAAGGCTTCCCAATAGAAATAAATTAATTTTAAAATAAAAATTAACAGTGTTCTTGATTTTTTATTTAACTTATTTCAAATAAAAATCACTCATGCTAAATAAATCTTATTCATAATAATTGGAGAGAATGCACTATTTGGCTTAAAGTCTGTGATATTACTTACTATCAGTATGGAGTATGGTGTTTATTTCAAGTTGCTGTGTTTCTTTTTAAGTTTTATCAATTCAAACATTAATCTTAGTGGTTTACAATGTTGCTCTTACAGTCATCCACTTTTTTATTATAATAAACTTTTTATTTAAGTATAAGCATTACACTCAAATCCACCCACAAAGTATGATTTAAAAAATTTTACGGTCACTCCCTTGGCATAGGTTGAAGCACCTGACATTTAAAGGAAAACCAGGAGGAACCTTTGCATAAAATGAATTGTGACTCTAAAATAAGAGGAGTGTACATTGATTGTACACATTGGATGGATTGTATGGTGTATGAATAAAACTGCTTAAACAAATAAATCAGGGTGTAAAGATGAAAAAAAAAAAAATTACTGTCAGTGTTTTTGGACATTTCAAACATGAAACAAATATAATTTTATCAGCCCCAAATAGGATTTAACTTCACTACTAGTCTCTTCTACTACAACAGATGAAGAAATATCCATGTGCAAAACATTAGAAATTAAATTTGCTGACAATCTTCCTAGGCGTCTACTAATAAATGAAAAAGAATATAATGTTAAATCATACTTGCATTTGAAAAGAGAAGTAAAAAAAAGAATATTACTCTGAATGAAATTATTAAAATCATTCTTGTTAATTTCAACTGATACATTAAAACTTAAATGGTGCTATGTCAGCTGGATTATCATTTTAAAAATCAGTTTGACAAAGGGCTGCTGATGCAAAGTATCAGAAATGGGTTGGCTTTTATAATGGGAATTTTATTTAGGGTAAAAGCTTACAGTTCCAAGGCCATGAAATGTCCAAATCAAGGCAGACATGCTTTCTCAGGGTCCTTCCATGTGGCAAAGAAAGATGGCCCCTGATATCTACCAAGGTCTCTGCCTTCTCCTCTAGAATCTACCCTGTCCTGAAGCTCAGCTATGGGAAACCAGGCAGAGGGCTTGTAGCTTACCGGGTCTCCTCTCTGAGTCTCGGCTGCTCTGCTTTCTTCCTGAGTTTTTAAGCTGTTCCATGGCTCAGCCTCTTGGGGGCTTCCTAGTTAAGCTTTGGCTGTTAGCAATCCTCAAGTTCTCTTTCACAATGCAGGGTGAAAAATGACAGAGCACCCTTTTTCCTGCACTTAGGATCAATATAATATGGCAACTTTCTTCCCCATTCCCTATCTGCATTTCAGCCCCTGGCTCCTTTTTCATGAACTTATAGGACATTTGTATATCTTCTTTGGAGAAATGTCTGTTCAAGTCTTTGGCTCATTTTTTAACTGGCATTTTGCCTTCTTTTTGTTGAGTTGTAGGATTTCTATATTCTGGATATTAAACCCGTATTAGTTATGTGGTTCCCAAATATTTTCTCCCACTGTGTATGCTGTCTTTTTACTTTCATCATGAAGTCCTTTAATACACAAAAGTTTTTTATTTTGATAAAGTCTCATTTATTTTTTCTTTTGCTGCTCATGCTTTAGGTATAAAATCTTCTAAGACATTACCTAGCCTAAGGTCCTGAAGATGCTTCCCTATATTTCCTTCCAGGAATTGTATAGATTTGGTTCTTATATCTTAGGTCTTTGATCAATTTTGAGTTGATTTTGAATATGGGGTGAGGTAGGGGTCCACCTTCATTCTTTTGCATACGGATACCCAATTTTTCCAGCTTCATTTGTTGAAGAGAATATTCTTTCCCAATCAGGGTAGACTTGGAACCCTTTTCAAAAATCAATTGGCCATAGATCTGAGGGTTTATTTCTGAACTCTCAATTTTACTCCAATGGTCTGTATGTCTGTCCTTGTGCCAATACCATGCTGTTTTGATTACTGTAGCTCTGAGATAAGTTTTAAAATGAGAAAGGGTGAGTCCTCCAACTTCATTCTTCTTTTGCAAGATGGTTTTGGCACTTGGGACCCCTAACCCTTCCATATAATTTTTTTAGGTACTGGGGCTGGGGATTGAACCCTGGACCTCATGTGTAGGAAGCCGGCGCTCAACCACTGAGCCACATTGTCTCCCCTGAATTGATTTTTTTGTTTGTTTGCTTGTTGTTTTTTTGTTTGTTTGTTTTTAGGAGGTACTGGGGACCAAACCTGGGACCTCCCATGTGGGAAGCAGGCACTCAATTGCTTGAGCCATATCTGCTCCCCTCTATATAAATTTGATGACTATCTTTTCCATTTCTGTAAAGGTGGCTGTTAGAATTTTGATTGGGATTGTGTCAAATCTATAAATCACTTTAGGTAGAATTGCCATCTTACCAATATTTAGTCTTCCAATCCATAAAGACGAAATGTCCTTCTATTAATTTAGTTCTTCTTTGATTTTTTTTAGCACAGTTTTGTAGTTCTCTACATACAAGTTCTTTTCATCCTTGGTTAAATATACTCCTAGATATATGATTCTTTTAGTTGCTACTGTAAATGGAATTTTTCTTGATTTTTCTCACAAAATTGCTAATTACTAGTGTATAGAAACACTACCAATTTAGCATGTTTATCTTGTATCTTGCCACTTTGCTGAATTCATTTATTAGCTCTAGTATCTTTGTGGATTTTAAGGGCTTTCTATACATAGGATCTTATCATCTGTGAATAATTTTACTTCCTCCTTTCCAAGTTGGATGACTTTTTTTTTCCTTGCGTAATTGCCTTTACATATTTCCCAGCATCTCACAAAATATTTACAAAGAAAAAGACAAAAACTTGCAATGAAGTTAAAAACTAATAATAACCTTATACCATAATTTGGAAGTCCACTAATTATTTCTGGTCCCTTTGAGTCTTTGCAGTTTAACTCTGAATCATAAATGACTGTTAGCACATATCTATCATTTACAATAGAGAAACATGCTAGCCAAGCCAAAAAGAAAGGTAGAGTGAATCATTTTCTCTCTCCTACCCTTCATTCCAGGGCTCAAAGATTAGCTTGAAAACTTGACAGACTACATACTAAAATATGAGTACATATCTGGAGCAAAGTGACAACAATCAGCACCCTCTAAAACAACCATAATCATCTCTACTCCATCTGCCCAAATAGGGAAATAAAACTAGGATGTAATTTTTAGGAAACTAGGACAATGATAACACCCCTACCCAGTAAAGAAAAGCAACTTTGATGCTCTAAATGTGTTAAAATTGTTAAAAAGGTGAAGAAAAATCCACTAAATGTTTAGCTCAGCCAAAGGCAGAAGAAAGTATGGCAATGGATTAGAGCAAAAAATGGTAGAACTAATAAATCTATCAATCGCATTTTGAAAAATGCAGACAAAAATCTGATCTGGAAAACTAAAAAATACATACGTAAATAGATAAATTACTTTCTTAAATAAAGAATAACAATCATGGACAAAATTGCTAGTTTGTCATAAGCGAAGGATTATGTGCCTAAGCTTCACAAAAAGAAAAAAACTTATTATACATAGCTTGTGTCAGTTCAACAAATTGATTCTGCTCTATTTTTTTCAAGCTAATAAATTAGCTTTTTATTGTTTTATGGACTCTGGCAGAATCCACCGGGCCCCAGGGTCAGAGACAAAGAATTTTACTATTCACAGCACAAAAAGCACATGAGCATTATTAGCATGTTTGCATCAGCTCCCCTTGACCCCATTTCTTGGGGATGAGGTAAGATGGTTCTATATGGATGCTACGCATACAATGGGCATACAGCATGGCTAAGTAGTACTGAGCTTGATAATGCATCATTTTATAGCAAGCAGCGAGCAACTTGCTCTTTGTCCCAGAGGGAAACATTGACCCATCCCTCAAAATTGCTTTCTGCAAACAACTGTGAGAAATAGTCCAAAGAAAGAGTAAGTAGGGCCTTACAATTTTGGCACAAAAGCAAGACACTCAGGGCTCATGGCAGATTGACTCTCCCAACAATCCACTTCTTTGCTGACATATTCTTGGTCAAACTAAATTTTTAAAGGAGTATGCCACTCCCATTGGCCATTCTGAGGACCAAGAGAAGCTGGGACCAGATGTGTTCAATCTGTCTCATATAGCATTTAATTAAGTCTACTATCAACAGGAATCCAAGCAGCAGTATTGGCCAGTTTACAGTATTAACCTCAACCATACCCCAGGGTCTGAGACTCAGCCAAATGTGTTAAGTGTTAAGGGTATTAGTATGTTTTATTTCAGACAGACAGGATATAATATAGTCTAAAGCAGTCTATCAACCATTACAACCTGTATAAGGAAGTTTATATGGGCCTGCTATTGTTTGGTGTCATTGCCAAATATTTACAGGGAGGAAAGAGAGGGACCAAAAACGAACCTCCAACCCTACTGGAAACATTCTTTGGCCCACTTTCTCCCAAAACAAACATATAACCCAAAGGTGACACACGTGACTCAGTGAAGAAAAAGTAGTTAAACTTGATTTCAATCACTCTGAGCCAACTATGGGCAGCCTCAATAACCATGTATGCTATAACCCAAGACCACTCAGGAGACAGAAGTATATGAATGTGTCAGTAAGATGAAAATAAAGTTGTGACAGTCTATGTGTTTGTGCACAAATTGGGGGAGACGGGAGCTGCCACTAATGGGAAACAGGCACAACTGAAAAGTTTAAGCCAGCAATGTTCATCTAGCCATAATGAGATGGTACATACACAGGGATGAAAAGTCCAGCAGTGGGTCGGTAAACATATAGCAAGGTTTATTAAGGGGTGTACTGATCAAGAATAGGAAGACTGCCTTTAATTCTGTCCACTGAATAGAGTGACATCTGCTTTTGGTTTTGCATAGCTATTGCTAGACTGAACAGCAGCAGCGTCCTGATAGACACATTTAACATTTAACTTAGCTAACATATCAGTAACCAAGCCAGGTATTTAGAGAAATAACTGGGAACTGAATGTCCCTTTGAGTCAGCATCTTTACATCAGGTGATGGAGTGGGGTATAAAGTTTGCTCCAAAGGGGTAGCTTCCCCTTTGTCGTGTAAATCCTAGATCATATAAGGCCAGGCGAGAAGTTCTCTCGAAAACACCATTTCCATTTGACAAGAGGGACTTGTTGGGCCCCTTCAACCTTGTTAGTAACAGAGTCCCAGTTGACCTATGCCAAAATGGAAATGTCAGGTTGTAGAGTCACAAGATTTCAACAGGTCAGGCATTAGTTACAAGATCTTAGAAGCTTAAGAGCTGCTCTTTTTTAAAAAAGGGGTGTACTTGGTGGCTGACTCAGGCAGATGGCGATGTTGTACTGGAAAATAGCCTCTCTGAGACTTGAGGCAGTCAGTAAGTCTTTTTTAAGTTGTGGGTTTTTTTTCTCTCCTCTTGGAATGCTATGTGGTTTCTGCAGGACCACTCGTAATAGGAAGTATAGGTGGTACTCCCTGAACAGAAGAATCTCTTCTGGACTTCATGAACATTCACAGCATTCCCTGTATAAGCATGTAAATATCAATACCAATTATATATGCAGTCATGGGAGCCAAAACTATTGTATGCTGAATCAGCCGAAGATCATTTTAACTTTTGTTCTCCATGTGAGCTCCTTCCAAACATAATTCTTTGAATAAGGGAAACTTTTCCCTCAGGAACATATGTCAAGGTCTATATTATAAGGGACTACAGCAGCAGCTATTAGAAGATAGCTCTCACCCTGCTAAGAGCACAGGGAGTACAGGGTAGCAAGGGAGGTTAGAGAGGAAAGGACAGTGGGGGCGGTATGGAAGAAATGTTAAGTGTTGATCTTTTTCTCTCCCCAACCCAGAGGGTCCTTGTCCTTCTTTGTCCAAAAAGCCACGGGCCTATCAACATCCCATTCTGTTGCCCAAACTTGTCAGTAACAATGAGATGTGAACGTTCAATTCGACCCTATTTACAAACTAAGTTAGCCTTTTATTGTTTCATGGATCCTAGCAGAAGACATGAGAATCTTGGGTCAAAGACAAATGACTTAATTGCTCATGGCATAGTAAGCAGCATGAGCATGACTTTTGCCCCCCAAGTCCTAAGGATGGTGCTATTCAAAAGAATAGTATGCTGTAGCTGAGGAACACTGAACTTGGAGAACTACTGTTTTATAAAAAGCAAGTATTAAACAAACCTGCTCTTTTTATTCCAAAGGGAATCATTATCTCAGCCCTCAAGGGTTTCTCAATGCAAACACCCTGAGAACTGGCCCAAGTAAAGAGTGGTCAGAGCCTTGCATTCTTGATATACCTGCAATAACAGGACTCTCAGGATCATGGCAGACTGTCTCTCCCAACTGCTTGACATATTAATATTTCTTTAATCTTAAAGATATTAATTTTTATAAAGTAAAATGATAAAAATTATAAAATCTGACATCAGAAGCCAATAATAATATAATAACATTTAAGTTACTAAAAATTACCTTAAAATGTACTAGGGCTGACATAGGGAGTCTGTCTATTAATGCTATAAGGAATAGGTAATTCCTATGCTATATTAACTCTTTCAGAATTAGAATAACAACAGCTGCCTAATTCACTATATGAAGCTAGAATGATTCTGATTTTAAAAATTAAAGATGACATAAGTAAATAAACTACAGCTAATCTCACTTATTAAAATAGAAGCATGAGTCTTAACAAAAACTCAAGAATCTCAATTCAAAAGGAAATTAAGATAATCACACACCATTAACAAATAGTTTTCCCTAGAAATGCAAAGAAGGTTAACATTTAAAAATATATTACCATAATATACCCATATATCGAATGATGAAAAAATTGTATTCATCTGTATTAGTCAGCTAAAGGGGTGCTGATGCAAAATACCAGAAATCTGTTGGCTTTTATAAAGTGGATTTATCTGGGGTAGAAGCTTACAGTTACCAGGCCATAAAGCATAAGTTACTTCCCTCACCAAAGTCTATTTGCCACATGTTGGGGCAAGATGGCTGCCGATTTCTGCCAAGAATTCAGGCTTCTTGGGTTCCTCTCTTCCCGGGACTCCGTTTCTCTCTGGGCTCAGCTGCTATGCTCTCTCCACAAGGCCAGCTGTAGACTATCAGGCAAACTGCTCTGCCTCTCTCCCTAGAGGGTTCTGCTGTGTTTAAGAAGCTATCTCTATTCCTCTGTGTTCTTCTCCTATGTGTTCACTTCCCGGGTTCCAGTTCAAAACTCCAACTTCCCTTCTCTGTGGTGTGGCTTCTGAGTCCCCCCCCCACCAAAGGGATGGGGATGCAACATCCTACTGATTTGGCCCAACCAAAGCCTTCATCATTATTTACTCAAGTAAAAGTAAAACCTCTGAATCCAATACATTCTAATATGACCAGAGGAAAAGACCAGTTTATAAATATAATCCAATATTTCTTTTTGGAATTCATCAATAATCAAATTGGTACATCATCTCAGTAGATAAAAAAGATATTCACAAATAAACAGACACTAAGAGAGTTTGTAAAAAAAAGAATCCACATTTGTGGGAAGTATTAAAAGGAGTCTTACAGCCCGAAAGAAAATGACGAGAGAGAGAGAGGCTTGGAAGAGAGAATAAAAGGCAAGACTAGCAGAAAGGATAACTAAAAGAGTAAAAAGACAGATGAAAATAAGATATGACATATGAAAACCAAAGAATAAAATGGTGGAAGTAAATAATGCATTTACAGTAATATCACTGAATGTGAATGGAATAAACTCCCCAATCAAAAGACACAGGCTAACTGAATGGATAAAAAACATGAGCCATTCATATGCTGCCTACAAAACACTGATCTTAGACCAAAGTATACAAACCAGCTGAAAGTGAAAGGTTAGAAAAAGATACTCCATGCAAGGAATAACCAAAAAAAAAAAAAAGGAGGGATAGCTATACGAAAATTGGATAAAACAGACTTTAAACGCAAACAGTTAAAAGAGATATGAAAGTCATTATATATTAATAAAAGGGACAATACACCAGGAAGAAATAACAGAACAGTTATAAATTCTATGCACCTAACCAAGGTGCCCCAAAATACATGACGGCAAAACTGAAGGGAGAAATAGACATCTCTACAATAAGAGGTTGAGATTGCAACACGCAACTCACATCATTAAATGGAACTAGACAGAAGGTCAACAAGAAAACAAGAAAATTGAACAATATAATAAATGAGCTAGACCTAACAGACATATACAACGCTGCATACAAAATTAGTGGGCTATACATCCTTCTCAAGTCCATGATATACCACATACTGGGTCACCTGGCAGGTCTCAATAAATATAAAAAGATTGAAATTATATAAAGCACCTTCTCAGATCATAACAGAATGAACCTGGAAATTAATAATAGACAGGAAAGGGGAAAATTCACCAATATGTAGAGCTAAACTAAACACTCCTAAACAATTAGTGGGTCAAAGAAGAAATTATAAGAGAAATTAGTAAAAATATTAAGATGAATGAAAAAGAGAACAAAATTTACCAAAACTTATGGGATACAGTGAAGGCAATCTTGAGGGGGAAATTTATAGCCCTAAATGCCTATATTAAAAAAAGAAGAAAGAGTTAAAATCAAAGATCTAACTGAACAACTGCAGAAACTAGAAAAAGAACAGCAAACCAATCCCAAAGCAAGCAAAAGGAAAGAAATAATAAAGATTAGAGCAGAAATAAATAAAATTGAGAACAACAACAACAAAAAAACAATATAGAAAAGCAACAAAACCAAAGGCTGGTTCTTTGAGAAGAGCAATAAAATTGACAAACCCTTAGCTAGACAAACAGAAAAGAGAGAAGATGCAAATAAATACAATCAGAAAGGAAAGGGGGGATGTTATGACAGACCCCACAGAAATAAAGGATCATAAGAGGATATTATGAGAAACTGTATGCCAACAAACTAGACAACCTACATGAAATGGACAAATTCATAGAAACACACAAACAGCCCACATTGACTCTACATGAAATACAAGAACTCAACACACCAATCACATTTAAAGAGATGGAAACAGTCATCAAAAATCTCCCAACAAAGAAAAGACCAGGACCAGATTACTTCACAGGTGACTTCTACCAAGTATTTCAAGAAGAATTAACACCAATTCTGTTTAAACTCTTCCAAAAAAATTAAAGAGGAGGGAAAATTACCCAAAATATTTTATTAATCCAATATCACCCAAATACCAAAGCCAGATAAAGACACTACAAGAAAATTACAGCGCAATCTCTCTATTGAACATAAATACAAAAATTCTCAACAAAACCTTGCAAATAGAATCCAACAGCATATCAAAAGAATTATACACCATGACCATGTGGGATTTATTCCTAGTATGCAAGGGTGGTGCAACATAAGAAAGTCAATTAATTTAATATACCACCATTAACAAACTGAAGGAAGAAAAAACACATGATCAATTTGATCAGTGCAGAAAAAGCATTTGAGAAAAATCCAGCATCCTTTCTTGATAAACACACTCCGAAAGATAGGAATAGAAGGGAAATCCCACAATATGATAAAAGGCATACAGGAAGGAGGAAGGAGGAAGGAGGAAGGAGGAAGGAGGAATGAGGAAGGAGGAAGAGGAAGAGGAAGAGGAAGAAGAAGAAGGAGGAGGAGGAGGAGGAGAAGAAAAAGCATCCAATTAGGAAAAGAAGAAGCAAAATCACTATTTGCAGATGACATGATCCTGTATTTAGAAAATTCTGAAATGTCTACTACAAATGTACTTTAGATAATAAATGAGTTCAGCAAAGTGGCATGATACAAGATCAACACTAGTATTGTACAATCTGTGGAGGAAATCAGGAAAAAAAATTGGATTTACAACAGCAAAAAAAAAAAAAAAAGATTCAAATAACTAGGAATCAATTTAACCAAAGAAGTACAGGATTTAGATGCAAAAAACTATAGGAAAATGCTATAGAAATCAAAGAAGACCTAAACAAATGGAAAGACATTCCGTATTCATGGATTGGAAGTCTAAATATCGTGACGATGTCAATCCTGCCTAAACTGATTTATAGATTCAATGCAATACCAATCAAAATTCCAACAGTCTATTTTACAGAAATAGAAAAGGCAATTACCAAATTCATTTGGAAAGAAAATATACTCAAATAGCCAAAAGCATCCTAAAAAAGAAGAGTGATGTGAGAGGAATTTCACCGCCTGACTTGAAACATATTACAAAGCTACCGTGGTCAAAACAGCATGGTATTGGCATGGAGACAGACACACTGATCTGTAGAACAGAAGTGAGAGTCCAGAAATCAACCCTCACCTCTAGGGCCAACTGCTTTTTGACAAACCTACCAAGTCCACGTTACTGGGACAAAACAGTCTCTTCAACAAATGGTGCTGGGAGAAGGGAATATCCATAACCAAAAGAATGAAAGAGGACCCCTACCTCACTCCTTATATAAGAATCAACTCAAAATGGATTAAAGACTTAAATATAAAAGCCAGGACCATAAAACTACTAGAATAAAATGTAGAGAAACACAGTCAAGATCTTGTGTTAAGTTGTGGTTTCTTGGATCTTACATCCAGTACATGAGCAACAACAATAACAAAAATAGATAAATGAGACATCCTTAAAATTAAACACCTTTGCACCTCAAAGGACTTTGCCAAAAGGGTGAAAAGGCAGCTAACTCAATGGGAGAAAATATTTGGAAATCCTATATCCAATAAGGTTTATTATTTATGATATTTAAAGAGATCCTACAACTCAATAATAAAAAAATAAACTACCCAATTAAAAAATGGGCAAAAGACTCGAAAAGACGATTGTTCAAAGAAGAAATACAAATGGTGAAGAAACACATGAAAAATGTTCAACATCACTAGTGATTAGGGAAATGCAAATCAAAACTACAATGAGATATCATTTCACACCTATTAGACTGGTCACTATTAAAAAGTCAGAAAACCATAAATGTTGGAGAGGATGTGGAGAGACAGGAAAGCTTATTCACTGTTGGTAGGAATGTAGAATGGTACAGCCACTGTGGAGGGCTGTTTGGCAGTTCCTTAGAAAGTTGAATATAGACTTGCCAAGTGACCCAGTGTCTTAGCCAGCTTTATTAGTCAGCCAAAGGGGTGCTGATGCAAAATACCAGACATCAGTTGGTTTTTATAAAGGGTATTTATTTGGGGTAGAAGCTTACAGTTACCAGGCCATAAAACGTTAAGTTACTTCCCTCATGTATTGGAGCAAGATGGCTGCTGATGTCTGCCAGAGTTCAGGCTTCCTGGGTTCCTCTCTTCCCAGGGCTCATTTCTATCTGGGCTCAGCAACTCTGGTTTCTCCACAAGGTCAGCTGTAGACTATTAATCTCCCTAGGCTTTGCCTCTCTCCACAAGGCCAGCTGTAGACTATCAGGCAAGTGGCACTGTCTTTCTTCCCGGGGCTCAATTCTCTCTGAGCTCAGCTGCTCTGCTCCTCCATGTGCTTACTTCCTGGGCTCCAGCTCAAAACCCCAACTCACTCCTCTGCTCTGCCATGTAGTTTTATCTATGAGTCCCTGCCCACCAAGGAGGTGGGGACTCAACATCCTACTGACATGGCCCAATCAAAGACCTAATCATAATTTAATCAACCCAGGTAGAGACCAGATTACAAACATAACCCAATATCTATTTTTGGAATTCATAAGCAATGACAAACTGCCACACTCCACTCTCTGAATTCCAAAAAGACATTACAATATTTAAAAAAAAGCAAACCTTAAATCAGTACAATGCTAAATACAGAATCATATCACAATAAGTTTAAAGAAATAGTTTGTCTTGAGGCAAAGTCCCTTCTGGCTGTAGACCTCTGAAATTTACAAAATCATTTATCTGCTTCCAATACACAAATGGACAAAGGATAAACATTTCCATTATCATAAGGAAAAACTGGGAGGGAAACATGAATCATGGGTCCTCTACAGTTGAGTAAACTTGCAGGACATACTTCATTAGATGTAAAAGTCTGAGAGTCATTCTTAAGACAATGGTTTCTTTTCCCTGGGGAGTCATGGGGACCCACCCTTTCCACAGGCTTGCCCAAGAGCCATTTTCTTGGTTCCACCCTCATCAAGCATCTGGGTGTTGACCAAGCTCTAGACCTCACCCTCCAAGAGCATTGGGGTGATTGCCATACCTTACCCAATCTTTCGGTTAGTCTTAAACCCCCTAGTACAGTGAAGACAACATCCTCCCTAACCTTTGGCATATAGGTTCAACCCACTCAGAGCAACAAATTGACTACCTGGTGTTCCCTAATCCACGGGGGAGAGGTCCACCCCTCTCAGACCTATGGTGTGCTGACATTAACCACCCTAATCTTTGAGGAATGTACTCTATCCACTCTGTAGCCTTGGGTGGCAAAACTCTCCCTGTACATCGAGTGGAAACATCCACTCTCCAACTGCCAGGGCAAACTCACCCTCTCTGTATACATGGGTAGGGTTCCTCTCTTGGCCCAAAGCGATGTCTTAATTCCAGATCTCAGCTTCCATGGTTTTCCTCTTAAAGCTGTTTCTCCTTCAATCTCTCCTTTCCACATCCCTTTTAGTCCAAGTGAACAGTGGTCTTGTTCACAGAGCTCTCTCAAAAAGCTTGCTGGTTTAGCATGCAAGAAGCAGGTGTTCAAACCATCAGACAGTAAGACTTTCCACAAGTCTTTCCGAGATAACTGCATCTTCAATCCTGATTTACAAGTTCCAAGTTTAGTTAAGTCCTCAAATGGGGCACTATCATCTGGGGGCTTGATTTCCAGAGGCTTAGAAGTTCCAGAATCAGTTTGTTTTCTTTGTGCCCAACAGTTCAGTTTTCAGCTTATCTCACTCGTCTAGCATTTTGCTATAAGCTACAAGGAAAAGCAAAGCCGCATTCTCCAAGTTTACTTCAGAAAGTTCTTCAGCTAAATGCCCAGGTTCGCCATTTTTAAATTCTGCCTTCCGGAAAACACCAGGAGTTAATCTTGCTAAGTTCTCTGCAACTTTAAAACACAGATCACCTTTCCCCCAGTTTCCAATAATAGTTTCATCATTTACTTCTAAGGCCTCATAAAATGTCTCTTTAGAGTCCATATTACTATCAACAGTCTCTTCAAAGCACTGTAGGTCTTTTCTAACAAGCATCTCACAATTCCTCCAAAAAATACCCCTTACCCATTTATAAAACTGTTCCAGCATTTTGGTAATTGTAAAAGCACGGCTCCACTCTTGGTACCAAATTCTGTATTAGCCAATGGGGTGCTGATGGAAAATACCAGAAATCAGTTGGTTTTTATAAAGGGTATTTATTTGGGGAAGGAGCTTACCGTTACCAGGCTATAAAGCATAAGTTACTTCCCTTACCAAAGTCTACTGCCACATGTTAGAGCCAGATGGCTGCCAAGATCTGCGAGGGTTCAGGCTTCCTGGGTTCCTCTCTTCCCGAGGCTTGTTTCTCTCCGGGCTCACTGCCCTGCTCTCTCCACAAGGCCAGCTGTAGACTATCAGGCAACCGGCTCTGTCTCTCTCCCCAGGACTTGATTCTTTCCAGGCTGGGCTGCTGTGCTCCTCTGTGTGCTTACTTCCTGGGCTCCAGCTCAAAACTCCCGCATCAAAACTCCAATTAACTCCACTGCTCTGCTGTGTAGTTTTCTCTGTGAGTTCCTGCCCACTAAGGGGGTGGGGACTCAATGTGCTACAGAAGTGGCCCAATCAAACCTTAATCATTAGTTAATCAAGTAAAAGTGAAACCTCTGAATCCAATACAATCTTATGTGCAAACAGGCCAGTTTACAAACATAATCTAATATCTATTTTTGGAATTCATAAATAATGCCAAACTGCTACACCCAGCAATACCATTACTAGGTGTATAACCAGAAGAACTGAGAGCAGAGACACAACCAGACATCTGCACACCAATGTTCATAGCGACATTATTCATGATTGCCAAAAGTTGGAAATAACCCAGGTGTCCATCAACTGATGAATGGATAAACAAATTATGGTGTATACACGATGGAATATTATGCAGCAGTAAGAAGAAATGAAATCATGAAGCATATGACAACATGGATGAACCTGGAGGACATTATGTTGAGTGAAGGAAGCCAGACACAAAAGGACAAATAAAGTATGATTGTGCTGTTATGAACTAAATATACTGTATAAACTTTTTGAGTTAAAAATTAGAATATAGGTCACCAGAAAATAAGAGGAGGGTAGAGAATGGAAAGCAGAGGGTTAATATGTATAACCTATATAAGATAGTAAAACTTCATGTAAAACAAGAATATGGATAATATTGCATATCTAAGACTGTTTTTATAAAATAAAAATGAAGGAAAAAGAATAGCAGCTATGTATGCTAGGCGAGGCATAGAGAGATTGAGAGGTGATGAGTTGTGTTTGCTTTTATTATTATTTTTGGAATAAATGAAAATGCTCTGTGTAACTATGAATCTTGTCATCCAACGAGTCAAGCCAGGGGGTTACCATGAGCCCCGGGGGGATGGGGAGGGAGGAATAGAAAAGATCGAACAGGGAGTACTTAGTGGTTAGTGGAATTGTTCGGCATGATCTCACAGTGATGGACACAGGACATGGTAAATATCATCAAAATTTATAAAAGTGTACGGTCTAAAATGTAAACCATAGTGTAGACCATTGACCTTGTTTAGGAGCTATGTTTCACTATTTGTATATCAGTTATAACAAAGGTACCATCCACATGTAAAAAGATACTAATATGTGGGGGGAGGAAAGGGGGAGGATGTTAGGTATATGAGAGTATCCTGTACTCTGTGTGTGACTTTGCTGTGACCTAAAACTTCTTTGAAAACAAAATGAAAAATAGTGAGACACTGGGGAATGAGTGGGGGAAGGTGCCATGGGACAGACAGGACACCAGATATTGCAGTGATGAAAGGCAAAAGGTCAAAAAAAAATTTTTTTTAATATTTTTCATTTTTTCAATATCCCAATCTTTTAATTTTATTTTCAGTTTAAATTTTTATGTATTTTATCTCTTATATTTGAACTTATCATTATTATTTCATTTTCCTATTAATTGTATTCATCTATTGTAATGGCTTCATCTTTGGATCACAGAAGGGTTACAACTGGAGCAGGGGAGGATCGTTGGTGTGGGGTGTCAGGGACGGGGGATGCATGGGAGGAAGTTCATCTAAGTATACATATAAGGTATATAAAAATGTTCAAATGTTCACGGGGCATTGTCACAGTGGGTGGAGACTCACACAATAAACAAGAGAATACTGAATTCCCATCCTGGAGAGCTCTGCCACATTCTCTAGGGGAGCAGCAGCAGTCCCCCAAGTGCAGGGACAGTGACTGGCGAAGAAGGATGACCCACGGATGGGCCCTTAATATTGATGACTAGGCTTATGAGTCTTTGCTCTTGAAATTGAAACTTGGCCTACTGTTATGGGGTGCCTGGGGGTTGCCTCCTGAGGCCCTCCTTGTTGCTCGAGTGTGGCCTCTTTCTGGGCCAGGTTCAGCATATGAGTGCATTGCCTTCCCCCCAGCGTGGGACATGGCTCCCAGAGAAGAGCCTCCTTGGCACTGAGCGATGTAGCTGGAAAGAGACCTCGAATGGGAGGGGGAAAGGTAAAGACAAATGAGTTTGTGGGGCTAGGAGACCTCAAAGTGAGTCAGGGGGTCATCCCAGAGGTGGTGCTTACACACATCTCAGCAGGATCTCGTGGACTTCCAGAGTGGATGCCACCCCAGGTGGTGGGGCTCCTGTGGGATCTGGAGACACCCAGGTCCTGTGGTCGGGGCGGATAGCTTCGGAGTTTGGTGCCTTGTCAGTGGGCCCTACTTTGGAGTTTGTTCTCCTGAGACTGACAGAGTTGGACTCAATTGTGTCTGCCCTGCACATGGCTCTTCTCTGCCTTGTATTTGGACCTATACTTGGTGCTGGAGTTTGTGGGTGTGTGTCTGGAGACTTGAGTGTTTGGGCTGTCCATGTGCCAGCTGGGACTGGAGCCTCGATGGAGCTGCAGCACCTACTCTGCAGCTCATTGGACTCACCCAGGACAACTGGTGGGGAGATGATGATGGACGGCGGCCATCCCAGGGAACGGAGACAGTCTGCTCCTGCAGGCAGGATGGTCCCATCCGTCTTCCCCATGGGATGTAAGTCCCCTTTCAGTTGGAGGTGGAGTGGACATCACCATCCCAGAGTCCTCAGGATTGGGGGAAGAGCTATGGACTAGAGTGGACTTACTGGTATTCTATTATAGACAAATTATGATTCTAGCAATGGAAGAAATTGCAACATTTATGTGGAGCCAGTGGCCACTGGAGGCTCTGGGAGCAGGGAGATGGAAAAACAGTTGTAATATGGGGGATTTTTCGGGACCTGGGAATCGTCCTGAGTGACAATGCAACAACAGATATACTCCATTTTGTATCACTGCGTAGCATGTGGAACCATGTGGGAAGAGTGTGGACTGCAGTGTGAACTGTCGTCCATGCTTGATGGCAAAGCCCCAGGATGTGTTTATCGGTTGCAATGAATGTGCCACGCTGGTGAGGGATGTTTGTGTGAGAGGTTGTGGGAGGTGTGGGATGTGGGGCATATGGGAATCCCTGTATTTCTTTATGTAAGATTTATGTAATCTAAGTAGCTTAAAAAAAAAAAATTTTTTTTTAAAAAGTTCAAAATATGTTTGGGTTTCCAGTAAAAACAAAAAAAAAAGAAAAAGAAAATACTCTGGGAGTGATTGGTGTGATGAAGGCACAAACATGTTATTACACTGAAACCACTGATTATACTCTTTGGATGGATTTATGATTTATTAATATGTATCAATAAAATTGAAAAAATGCTTGAGAAAAGAAAAATATGAATGTACAAAATAAATTAGATACATGGAAAGGAAATAGCAGTTATGTATGGCAGGGGAAGCTTAGAGAAATTGAGAGGTGAATATTAAGGAGTACAGTTTTTTGTTTGTCTGATTCTTTGTTTATTACTACAATTAATATTGGAATAATGAAAATACTCTAATAAGGACTTAATTGATGAATGCACAACTATGTGGTTATACCAAATACCATTGATTGTATATTTTGGATAGATTGTATACTTTATTAATATTTATCAATAAAACTGATTAAAATTTTTAAAAAAAGAAAACTTTAAGAAAGCTATTGGAAAATATTGCAAAATTTCTTACAGGTTTGATAAAAATTATGCTAAGTATAAAACTGTAAAAATCACAAATACACAAAAAAGGAAAAGTTTGGCTACCTAAAAACAAAAATGTTCTATATATTAAAATAAACAAAAGTATACAAAAAAGTTGGATAAGGTCTTCTTACAAATGATAAAAGTATTAATATGAATTATTAAATATCTACTATTGCGCAATATAGAGAGCTTTTTCATAGTTAGAGTAACAACTACTATGACTTTTAAAATTATAAACAACCAAGCAATAAGGCATACACTGGTTGGTATTGCTACTTGTAAGTTAAAAATCTTTCAATGAATACATTATAAAGAGTAGCTCCAACTATACTATTGATTGTTTTTATTATAATTTTTGTTACTCCCCAAGATGTACATTTAGTTTACATTTAAGGAGTTATAGCCTCCCCCCAAAAAACACAGTTTTGCATGTTTATTTGAAAAAATGTATATGTATATAAAACATATCACATATTTTATGGTATTTTGGTATAAATTACATTCTAAAATAAAAAGCTGATCAAGACAAAATATTGAAAATATTTATATATTTTAGAAAAGGCCTATCAGCTAAGATGAGTTTTCAATAAAAGTCACACACTTGAATATACAAAGTCTAATAAATAAATGTACATATTTAAAGAAATTTCTATTTCAATCCTCTTCTCTCTTTATGTATCACTTCTTTGACTATAGGCTATCACTAATTTACCTTGAAATGGCCTTCTTCAAAAGCTTTTTAATTTCATTAATTTTACAGGTATGCTCTTTATGGATAACCACAAATGCATTACAGCCTTCTGGTGGTGGTTCTTCAGCTGCAATCTAAGATTTCAAAGATTATATTTAGCTATAGTAGTTGATAATTACAATATGATTCAAAACACTAATACATATTACTTTGATTAAAATAAATAATAGAATATTATTAAATTATTGCTCTAATTAAACACACCTATATGTAGGCAGAATCAAAGATAAATATAATAAAATGAACTTACACTAGGAAATACATGATTCAACGTTGTTGCAAAAATTCTATTAAATTAAAATTTTTGTTATAATTAATTCCAACAGTGATTTGTCCTCATAATTTTCTTTACTGGAATGACTGTAAAAATTATATAATATATTCAATTATATTATAACCAATGATAATTATATGATCAATGACAGGCTATAGAACCAGGTATTATACATTTGGAAATCCTTTTGAACTACAGATGTTAACATTCAGATAGCTTTATGTACACTGCTAGTATATCTCTTAAATACAGTTTCAGTATTTTTACATACCTGTTGAAACATCTGGATAGTTGGAGAGTATGCCCTTATAGAGAAAGCAAACTTTAAGAGATTGATGTGCAAATTGTCTAAGAACTGCCCAGCTTTCTTCAAGATTAAGTTGTAATAAGAATAATCTGATTCTATAAAAAGAAGCCAAAAGAAAAACAATGTTAATATTTTGTACCCAGGGACAGATGTGGCTCAAATGGTTGGGCATCCGTCTCCCATATGGAGGGACCCGGGTTCGATCTCTGAGACCTCCCGGGAAAAAAAAAAAAAATTTTGTACCCAACATATTTGCACATCCTCCACCATAAAGCTAACTTTTGTTATGGATGGTGTTTGAGATAAATGGAAAATTAAAATCTTTGTTCTATTATTAACTTCAATTTGGATCTTCCAGTGATATCCAAACAATCAAAACAAGACCAACTGAAAATAATCTTGCCATTAAATCTATTTGGAAGATGCAGGCATTTTAGACCAATCCACTCCAATGTTATGGGCCAATAATACAAGGATAAGATATAGGCCCTACCTACAATTTAAGAGGAGACTAAGACTAGCACACACAAAAATTAGAGTAATACGATCGTTAATACGTTTTAAATTACATGTATGAATACTTCCTAGTGAGATATTGTATACATGGTCAAGTGTAATTAGTGTGTCCAGAATAGCTTATGAGACTGGATATGAACTAGACCTTAAAGAATAAGAAAATTGCCACTTTGACTAGAACTGGAACAAACTAATCTGAGCTGCTGGTTTCATCCTCTAAAGATATTTCCAGAGATCCGAAAAACACAAAAGAGAAGCATGGATCTTAGAATTTAACTTAAAAACTCAGACACCCCAAGGAAGACAGAGATCTTTGAAATGAGAGGGGGCAGAAGAGAATGGCAGCCTAGAGCTAAAGAGGGCTTGGTGGCACTTATGAGGATAAGCAGGGAGAGAACTTTCTATTTGTTACTTTTCTTTTCTCTACATTGTGTCAGAAAACTGCAGTGTCATTTCAGTGCCAGTCAGAGGTGGTAAATTAACAACAGGGCATCTCTGAAGTCCAGCTGGTACAGGCATCTGTAGGTTGGCCCTGGGTAATTCTCTGGCTATTTCTACTCTTCCCTACTCATTGGCAGTGGGTCACCAAATGAGGGAAATTTCTCATACAAAAGAGCAGAGTTGACAAAGCAGTCCCCTAAGGATCATAGAGGTGAAAAGAGGTGGCAGAGGGGGTATGAGACTACACTGTGATACCAGATACTCTTTTTTTTTTTTTTTTTTTACCAGATACTCTTCTTCAGAGAAGAAGAACATGTTGTGGGGAGGGGAGACAGAGGGAGACTAGACTATTTGGTACAATGACTGAACAATTATTCCAAAGACTAGACAAATACTACAATGTTCACACTTGCTCAAAAAATGCTGGGCCCTTGACCTGGATCCTCCCCTTACCACAACCCATTCAGTATGTGGGTGTCATCTGGCCCTCTGTGTCACCATGAGGGAACTGGGATTCAGGGAACCAGAGTAAATATGCATACAATGTGGCTACTATTTTTGCTGTGAGAAAGTCTTTTGTCTCTGATCCAGGAGTTTCATTTCTTCTGTTAGTATCCATGAAACAAATCTGTTAGGTTGTAAACAGGGTAAAATCTCAGATCCTTAAAAGTATGACAGTTTGGGTGACAAAGACGGAATGCAGGGAAGCGGCTGTGGCTCAATCAGTAGGGCTCCCGTTTACCATATGGGAGGCCCCGGGTTCGGTTCCCGGGGCCTCCTGGTGAAGGCAAGCCTGCCCACATGGCGCGGTTAGCTGACCCAGCGAGCACAAGCAGCAAGGGGGGGATAAATGAATAAATAAAATCTTAAAAAAAAAAAAAAAAAAGACAGAATGCTGATAGACACATGGATTTCTGGAAAAAGAAAACCTAGCTTTATGGGTCAATTAAAAAGATTTGAGGGAAGTCCTTGTGAATTGATAGCAGACGTATTACCAAAATTATATGGTCAATTGGGCAATAAATGACCTCTTCCACCATTTATGAAGAGGAAATGAAGATGTGGTTACAGGCCAAGTACTGGGAAGTAGATTCAAAGACACTTCCCAAAAGATGTCTTGGTTGTTAACTCTCCTCCATGCAAATAGACTTCCTCACCATTTGATTGATCAGCTTCAAGCCCATTCCATGTGACAACAAATACAAAAACCTTTTTTGGGTTAGAGGAAGGCTAGACTTTCTTTAGACAATAATTGAGAGTTGTACAGGTACTGAATCTACCATATGTATAACTGGTGACCCTAGTACAGAAAATCAAGGGGATAAAACAGAAAAAAAATAAAGAAAATTGTAATCCAAGAAAACTCTCCAAAATAAATAGGAGTAATAAACTTACATAATAAAAAGTGATATAATTTTACCTATGGAAGAAAAGACTCAGAACAGTCAATACTGAAATTTTCTAGTAAAACTATGGGATTCTACATTAAAAAGAGGAAAAACACTTTGGCCATCCCAGAAAAAGACCTAGTTATTTATAAATAAAAGAAAACAAGTTTGGGCTTCTAATAGTCAACAACAATATATTTTGCCACAAAACAACAGCACATCTTTCAAAAAGAAAAAAGAAAAGATAAGGATAAGGTAAGACAAAGAATTTTTATTCACACAAATTGTCTTCTGAAGTAGGAAATTCAGAAATAAACACTTATGTATGTAAAAAACTAATGGGTTATTGCTTAAGGAGTTCTTCCTGAGCATCAGTTAAACTTCATAAAATCAAGAAATAATTGGAGAAACTGCAACCTAATACCTGATGGTGAGCTCTGAATATATTTAACAGTAGAAATAAGAATAAATTAGAGGATTGAGAGTGACAGAAGACTACATTAATGTATGCTCTGACAATGTAGAAAAATATACCACTAACAAAAATGCAAAAAGGAGAAATTAAGTAGAAAGTAAAATAAACTCAGTGATTGCCTCACAAGTATTAGTTGCGAGTAAAAGAATATTACCTGGTTCCAATAAAGCAAGTAATAGAAGCTTACGTATACCTAAGAAAACAAAAATAAAGACTAAGAAATAATATTCATGAAAAAATTAAATGGTGGAAGGAGAAGAAAGGGTCACTAGCTATTTCATTACTGCCTATATCAGGAGAGCAGGGGACCAACCAACAATATCTTAAGAAAGAGAAGACTAAGAATTTTATATAAAGATACTAATATAAAGGTATTCCTCAAACAAAAATAGAAGCCTTCCTTAATGCTCAATTAAACACAAAAGTAAAGAAATTAAAGCAAACAAGACAGATCATGCCATGAAAGACATATATACATCACAGAAAAAATGTAACATACCTGTATGACAGAAGAGAGACAAAACAAATCAATTGTTTCAATACGTAGAAAAGAGTTTGATTCACCTAATAAAATTAAAAGATTTTCAGATTAGCTAAGAAAGTATAATAAAAATTGATGGAAGTATGGAAAAGACACATCTTAAAGTATAAAAAACAACTACCTGAGGATTCAGAAAATTGGAAAGCCTCTTGGGAGCTTCGTACTTAAGCGATCCTTGAGTCCTCTCTCACATGGCAGGTTCAAAAATGGTGGAGTTCCCTTTTCCTGTGTCTTTCTCTCTCTGTGTCTCTGTTTATATCAGATCCAGAAAGAAGGTGGAGACTCAACCTGAGTCACACCTCGATGACACAGTTCAATCAAAAGCAATCTAATCAAGCAATCTAAAGTGAATCTAAGGAAATCAAAGGGTACCACACCCACAGGAATAGATTAAAGAACATAATCTTTTTGGGATTCATAAAAGAATTTCAAACTGTCACAAATACCCAAGTGCAGAAAGCTAGAGAAGAGGATTCTTTAATGATATGTATAAATCCACACAAACCTCAAACTCATCTCTGTGCTATACCAAGCTCAGGCTTCGGCTCAGACCAAAACCAGCATTGCAAAGATTTAAGAACTGAACTGAAATTAAACCACCATTCACAGAAAGTAAGACAGCATTTGCAATCTGAAGATATCTGCACTGATTGCCTGCTAAACAAAAAGTACAATATTCTCCAAAGGATTATAATAGCACTCAGAATATACATAACACTACAATCACAAAGTCTGGTAGGTAAAATTACTTGACATACAAAGAACAAGGAAAATTTGACAAATTACCAAAGGAAAAGAGTCAACATTGTGATGAGCACAATGTTATAATCATCAGAAAAACACTTTAATAATGCAATTGTAACCATGCTCCTTGAGGTTAAAAAAAAAAAAAAAAAAAAAAAAAACTTTAAATGAAATCGTTTTAGCAGAGAAATAGAACATATAAAAAGAACGAAATAGAAGTTTAAGAGCTGAAAAATATACTTTATGAAGTAAAAAAGTATTCACTAGTTAAACTCAAGAGTAGAATGAAGATGACAGTGAAAACAGCACATTTAAAAATAGAACAATGGAAATCACCCAGTATGAAGAAAAAGGAAAAAATGATTAAAATAAAAAAGCAGAGCTTCAGAGATCTGTATAATAAAGTCAAATGGTTTCACTTACATAGCATTGGGATTTACAGAAGAGTAAAAAGATATTGGCACAGAAAAATATTTAAAGAAATAATGTCTGAAAGCTTCCTGAATTTGAAGACATAAATTTACAGATCCAAGAAACTCAGCACACTTCAAAAAAGACAAACTCAAATAAAAATATGCCTAGACACATCATAATTAAACTGCCAAAAACCAAAGATGGAAAAAAAAAAAACCAAAACCTTAAAAACTGCTAGAGAAAAATAACATATTATAAATATGCAAATCACCAGAGATTCACATCAGAAACCATAGAGGCCAGAAGACAGTGGCCCAGCCCAACACCTTTAAACTGATAAAAGAAAATACTATTAACCCAGAATTCTAAATTCTTCAGTAATAAAGGAGGAATAACTCTTAAAACTCTAATAATTCTTAGATGAGAGAAACCTAGGAGAATTTTTGCTAGTACATCTGCTCTAAAAGAAATGCTAATGCTAGTTCTTCAAAACAAAGGGAAATGATACAAGAGGAAAACTTAGAAAGCTAGGAATTAATGAAGATCAAGAAGAATGGTATATAGCTGCATAAATATTAAAGAATATATTTGCTCATAAATTCTTTAAATATGACTGTTAAAGCAAAAAATATTAACATTAATATAGAGAGATGTAATACATATGATATGTATATAAAAGTCAGTGGGAGGGGAATATAGGAACCTACAATATGGTTGCAAGCCTTCCATTTCAAGTGAAATGGCAAAATATTAGTATATGTAGAGTATTAGGTATGTATATTGTACTCCCTGGAGCAACGAAAAAGTAACATGGGTAGATATAGCCAAAAAGCCAAAAAACAAGGGAGTACTAAATAATATTAAATTATTTTTATTTTATTTTTTTATTTTTTTATTATTTTATTTTTTTAAAGATTTTTTATTTATTTATTCATTTATCCCCCCCTTGCTGCTTGTGCTCGCTGGGTCAGCTAACCACGCCATGCGGGCGGGCTTGCCTTCACCAGGAGGCCCCGGGAACCGAACCCAGGGCCTCCCATATGGTAAACGGGAGCCCTACTGATTGAGCCACAGCCGCTTCCAAATTATTTTTAAAAGGATAAACAGAATAATAAAAAACTGAGACATCAACATTAACTACATAATTGTTAATACTCTAAACACTCCAATTAGAAGACAGAAATTGACAGCGTATATTAAAGAGCAAGCTTTTACTATATGCTTCCAACAAGAAACATACTTTAAATATAAAGATATAGATGCGTTAAATGGAAAACATACATAACATGCAATAATAAGCATATAAAAGTTAGCATGCCTATAATAACATCAGGAAAAGTAGACTTCAAAATAGGAATATTGAGAGAGTGAAAAAGGTACATTTAATGACAAAATGATAAAAGAGGCAATCCATTAATAGGATATAATTATAAACGGGTATACCTGAAAACAGAATCTCAAAATACCAAACATAAAAGAATGACAGAGGGGGTATAGCTCAGTGATAGAGCATTTGACTGCAAAAAAAAAAAAAAAAGACAGAATTACAGGGAGAAAAGGAGAATTCCAACAGTATAGGAGGATATTTTGACAGCCCTCTCTTAGCAATTAACCGAAAAAAAAAACTAGACAAAAATATCTAATTATTGACATCGATAGAACATCACCTCCAACAACTGCAGAATATACATTCATTTCAAATGTGTATGGTATATTCACAAAGACTAACCATATACTGAGTTAAAAAAAACCTTCAGTTTTCAAAGAACCGAAATCACACAAAGTTTATCTTCTAAATGAAATGAAATTACATTAGCAATCAATCACAAGGAGATAAGTAGATAGCCCAACATATCTGGAAATTAAACCAAAAACTTTAAAGTAATTCACAGACCAAAAACTTAATCCCAAGAGAAATTATAAAAAGAGTTTAAGTAAGTGACAAGTAAAACACAACATATAAAAAGTTTTAGGATGTAGTAAAAGCAACTGCTTATATTGGAAAAGAATATCTAAAATCAATGACTTTAGGCTCTACATTAGAAAATAAGAGAAGAGCAAAGAATTCCAAAGGAATCAAAAGCAATGAATGAATACAGTTAAGAGCTGAAATCAAGAAAATAGACGAGACAATTAAGAAAATTAACAAAAGAATATCTTAGTTAATTTAAAAGATTCACAAAACTGAAACACTTCCAGTTAGACTGATCAAGAAAAAAAAAGAAAGACTACAAATCATCAATAGAGGAAATGGAACACCAGTCAGCAATAAAAAGAACAAACTACAGGTGCAAACAACAAAATACATGAATCTCAAAATCATTTTGCTGAGAAAGAGAAGTCAGAAACAAGATTATATATATTATATGACTCCCCTATATGAAATTCTAGAACTGGCAAAACTAAGCTATAGGGAAAGAAAAAATATCAGCAATTTCTTAGGGTTGGGTATGGGGGTAATGCTTACTGAAAAGGGACATAAATGATTATAAAGGTATATACATTTGTCAAAACTCAAACTCTTCACTTAAAATGAGTGCCTTATATCTGTGTGAAAGGTTGGTTAAATAAATTAAAAGATGGGAATACTTATACCTGGCAATTGAATAAGAAGAAAGAAGTTATAATCTTGATATCAGTCACCATCTAATTTTGGCTCAAAATCACTCACCAAGAAAAAAAAAAGACCTTTTAAAACGCCAAAGGCTATAATTCACAAAACAAGATTTAAAAGTCATTATGTACCAATATTACATATGGCTTTCATAAATTATAAACTAATTATGGGGAGAAATAGATGGAAACACACCAAAAATCAGAGATTTTTAAAATTTCCCGGTTCAGTCCAAGAGAGATCAAAGAGAAAAAAAAAATTGTAAGGGTATGGTCAGACAAAAATAAATAAATAAATAAATAAATAAATAAATAAATAAATAAATAAAATCAACAAGGAAGATCAGAAATGTTCTACAATAAAAGAATGTTATTTTCAAGAGCACACGGGAAAAAAAAATTTTAAGTACTATATAGTAAGCACAAAGAAACTCAGTAAACAAAAGTAGAGTTAATTCAAAAGCATTATTTAACCAAAATACAAAAAAATTTTTAAAGAAAAAGGCTTTTCCACTTGAAAAATTTTTAAGCTCAATTAAGACACTCGAGTCAAAGGGAAAACACAAAGCAAAAATTGCAAAGATTCTACAATGAAAACAAAACTACGTATCAGTAACTGTGGGATACAATTAAAGCAATACTCAGAAGAATATTCAAAACATTAAAAACGACAATAAAATTAAAAATATAAAAATCAATTAAAAAAATACAAACATCTACCTTAAGAGCTAGAAAAATAACAAAGTAAACCAAAAGGCCACTGAAGAATTGAATTAATAAAGGGAAGAGTGACAGTTCAATTAAAACAGAAAAATATAGCTCTAATAAATAAAAAGCTTGTTCTTTGAAGAAAATAAACTTGAAAAGTCAACAGCTAGATAATTTTAATGAATAAGTTATAAGAATAAGAAACTACAAGGTATAAATAACATTAAAATGGAAATATTTAAACAAGAGATAATTCTGTATATCTACATAAATAAATTTGCAAAGAAAGATAAAATGCTTATGTTGAGAGAAATACAATTTACCAAAACTGACACCAATAAAGATGGAATGCTTAAAAAGACAAATTTCCAAAGAATAAAGAAATTAACAGAGTCAGCAGACCGAAGTAAATAAAAAGATTAGAGCAGAGATAAATGAAATAGAGACTAGAAAAATAATATAGGGAATACACGAACCCAAATGTTGGTACTTTGAAAATGTCCAGAAAATGGAAAACTTTCAGATAGACTGACCAACAAAATAAGAGAAATGACTCAACTTAAAATCAGAAATGAAAGTGTGGATGTCACCACGGACCCTATGTACATTTAAAAAAAGACTATAAGAAAATACTATGAGCAACTGTATGTCAACAAATTAGATAGCCTAGATAAAATGGACAAACTCCTAAATATACGTAAACTATCAAAACCGACTCAGAAACAGGAAATCTAGATAAACATATAACAAGTAAAGAGACTGAATCACAATGAATACATACAAAAGACTGGCAAATTATATTCAACAGTATATTAAAGATCTATGAAATTGGGAAACCTTTAGCTAGACTGACAAAGATAAAAGAGAGAGAACACAAATAATTAAAATCCAAAATGGAAGGGAGGACATTACTAAACTTACAGAAATAAAGTGGATAATAAGAGAATACCATGAGTAATTGTATGCCAAGAAATTAAATAACCTAGAGGAAACAGAAAAATACCCAGCAACACACAAGTTACCTAAACTGACTCAAAAAGAAACAAAATCTCAATAGACCAATAACAAGAGATTGAATCAGTCATCAAAAACCTCCCAACAAAGAAATGTCCCAGACTAGATCACTTCTCTTGTGAATTTTACCAAACATTTAAAGAAGATATAACACTGATCCTTGTCAAACTCATCCAAAATATTCAAGAGGAAGGAACATTTCCTAATGCATTCTATGAAGCCAATACTGTCCTAATAACAAAGCTAGTTAAAGAAATCACAAGAAATGAAAATTACAGACCAATGTCCCTTATGAATATATATGCAAAATAATCAACAAAATACTAGTACACCAAATCCAACAGCACATTAAAAAGGATTATTTATCCAGGAATGCAAGGGAAGTTCAACATAAGAGAAGCATTCAATGTAATACACCACATTAATAGAAGGAAGGAAAAAAGTATACATAATCACCCTAATTGATGAAGAAAAGACATTTGACAAAATTCAGTACCTTTTGAGAGAAAAATACTCAGAAAACTAAAAATTAAAGGAAAATTCCATGACATGATAAAAAGCAAACATTGTATACAATGGTGAAAGATTGAAAGGCTTCCCTCTAAGATTCAGAACAAGACAAGGATGCCCATTGTACACCACTGTTGTATTTAACACTGTACTGGAAATTCTAGCCAGAACAATTAAGCAAGAAAAGGGAAAAAAAGACATCCAAATTGGAAATATCTATTTGCAGATGAACTGATCTTATATATGGAGAAAACCCCAAAGAATCTACAAGAAAGTGACTAGAACTCATAAATGAATTTATTTATGGAATATGCTATCAACACACAAAAATCAGTTGCATTTTAATACACCAGCACTAAATAATCCAAAAAGGAAATCAAAGCAACGTCATTTGCAATAGCATCTGAAAGAATAAAATATCTAGGAATAAATTTAACCAAGGAGATGAAGACTTCTATGTTGAAAACTACAAAACATTGCAGAAGGAAATTAAAGAAGACCAAAATAAATGGAAAAAAAGCCATGTTCATGGACAGGAAGAATTAATAAGATGCCAATATTGCCCAATGCAATACACAAATTCAGTGTAAACCCTATTTTAATTCCAGCAGCCTTTTTTTTTTTTTCTTTTTAAGAAATTGAAAAAGCAATCCTCAAATTTTATGGACTTACAAGGGTCCTTAAATAGCCAAAACAATTTTGAAAAAGAACACAATTGAAGGACTCCAACTTCCTGATTTCATATTGCACTACAATGCTATAGTAATCAAAATAGCGTGGTACTGGAATAAAGATATACACAAATACATAGATGGAACAGAACTGAAGGTCCAGAAATAGATCCACATACATCTATGGCCAATTCATAGCCACATGCAAAATAATTTAGTTAGACCCTTATACTGCACACCATATACAAAAATCAATTCAAAATGGATCACAGACCTAAATATAAGAGCTAAATCTACAAAATCCTTAGAAGATAAGATAGGGCAAATCTTCATGAACTGGAATTTGGCAATGGATTCTTAGGTATGACACCAAAAACATGAGCTTTTAATTTTGATGAAACTCTTGTGCATTGAAGGAAATTTTCATGAAAGTGAAAAAACAACCTACAGAATGGGAGAAAACTGTGCAAACCATATACTGAATATGTGCCCACAATACATAAAGAACTTTTACAATTCATCAACAAAAAGACAACCCAATTAATAAATGGACAAAGGACTTGAATAGACATCTCTTCAAAGAAGATATACAAATGGTCAAGAAGCATATAAAAAGATGCTCAACATTATTAGCCACTAGGGAAATGCAAATCAAAACCACAATGAGATACTACTTCACACAAACGAGAATGGATAGTATTAAAAAAGAAAAATGGAAAATAAGTTTTGGAGAGGTTATAGAAAAACTGAAACTCCAGTGAACTGTTGGAGCAACTGTAAAATTATGCAGCCACTATGGAAAGCAATATAGTGGTTTCTCAAAAAGTTAAATATGGAATTACCATTTCTTTGTATACCCAAAGAAATGAAAATAGAGTCTCAAATAGATACTTGTACACCAATGTTTAGAACAGCATTATTCACAATAGCCCAAAAGGTAGAAACAACTCAAGTGTCCACCAACAAACGAAAAGATAAACAAAATGTGGTATATACACAATTGAATATTATTTGGCTCTAAGAAAGGAAGTTGTTATGAGACATGCTGCAACATGAAATAATGCTGAAAACATGCTTGGTGAAATAATCAGGCACATATAGACAAATATTTATGATATCACTTTTAAGAGATGACTAGAAAAAGCAAATTCACAGAGATAGAAAGTAGATTAGAGATTACATGGTAATGATGGGAACGGAGAAAGGGGAGTATTTTTAAGAATAAGTTTTAAAAATATGATTAAATAAAGTGTATGGAAGCAAAAAAAAAAAAAACAGGAGGCAGAAAAAGTGGGCAAAGAGACAAAGAACAAGGGCAATGAATAGAAAACAGCAAACGGTAGATATCAATCGAACTATATCAATGATCAATTTACATGTTAATGGTCCAAATACACCAATTAAAAGAGACTTTCAGAGTAGATTAAAAAACTAACCTACTATATGCTGTCTACAAAATGCACTTTAAATATAAAGACACAGATAGATTAAAGGTAAAGAGACAGAGAAAGATATATCATGCTACCACTAAGCAAAAGAAAGCTGGAATGGGAAGTGGCTGTGGCTCAGTCAGTGGGGCTCCCGTTTACCATATGGGAGGCCCCGGGTTCGGTTCCCGCGGCCTCCTGGTGAGGGCAGGCCCGCCCACACGGCGTGGTTGGCTGACCCAGCGAGCACGGGCAGCGGGGGGGGGGGTGAAAGAAAAAAAAAAAAAAAAATTTTAAAAAAAAAAAAAAAAAAAAAAAAAAAAGAAAGCTAGAAGAGCTATATTAATTTCCAACAAAGCCTACTTCAGAGAAAGGAAAATTAACCAGGGATAAAGAGGGGCATAACAATGAATGGGGTCAATTTCTCAGGAAGACATAACAAACCTTAAGGTGTCCACATTAAAAAACAGCATCAAAACATGTAAGGAAAAAACCAATAAGATACAAGGAAAAATAGACAAATCCATTAGTACAGTTGAAAACTTCAACACCTCTCTACCAGTAATTGATAGAATGAGCTCTCATTGAATATTAACCAAGATAGACCACATTCTGGGACACAAATCACATCTTACCAAATTTAAAAGAATAGAAATTGTACAAATTATGCTCTCAGACCACAATGAAATTAGACTAGAAATAAATAACAGAAAGATACCTAGATAATCCCCAAGTATCTGGAGATTAAACAACACACTTTTAAATGACACATGGAAGATCCAAGATGGCAGAGTAGGGAATGGTAGGCTGCACTCCCACTCCAGAAACTGTGGGAAGGTAGGCAGGTTTACTTGGCAGAAGGGATGCTGCGGGACCATGGGGCAATTGGAGAGGGAGCTAGTGAGGAGGGACCCACTTGGCCAGGGGAGAGGGAAGCTATGGGAGATAGGGCAGGCAAGTCAGCACACAGCTGGCTCAGAGGGAGAGGGAAACCAGGGAAGTGAGTGGCTGGAAGACCAAGGCGGGGGAGCTGCAGGGAAAACAGGTGTGGGGACCGACACACAGCCAGCTAAAGGGGAGAGGTATGAAGGAGGGTTAGGCAGATAGGGCAGGTGGATCGGATCTCAGCTGGTTCCAGGAAAAGGAAAGACACCAACGGATGCTGAAGTGGCTCCAGGGAGAGGGGAGGGGTGGGCTGTCACACCCACCTGTCCTGGGAGAGAGAGATGTGAGGGAGTGGACTGACAGGTGCCTAATAGCCCAGGTGAGAGGGGAGCCAGGAGAGACAGTCAGCTGTCAGAAGCCCAACAAGCCTGAGGGAAAAGGGGGCAGGGAGAGGAAGCCATCAGACACCCAACCAGCCAGAAGACAGTGAAGCCAGAGAGCCATCCAGGAGGTTGTCAACCACCCAGCCAGCTCCCTGGGGGAGGGGGAAGTTGCGGGACAGGCAGCCATCTGACAAGGAAGTTTGAAATTTTTTTAAGGTTAATCTTTTATTTTACACACACACACACACACTCACACACACACATATATATTTTTTAATCTTCATTTCTTTCTCTACACCCAAGTACCTCACCTGTGGGGCGTGGGCCACAGGATGATTAGTGAGCACTGGCAGCCTGAGATGGTTGCTAGTGGCCTGAGGAAGGGGCCTGTTTTTTTCTGTTTTTTTCCCCCCTTTGTTTCTTTTTCATTCTAAGAAACACTTTTTTAATCCAGTAATTTAAAATACTTGCCATATGAGAATAAATATGCTCTTTCACCCCTACTTAAACTACAGATGATTTTCTCAGAACTTAGAAATTATAGTGAGTTTTCTCCCCCTAAGAATTAAAAAAATAATAATGCAAGTAAGACTCACTTTCCACAGTAAAATCAACATAAAAAGGATAATACAAAGGCTATTGTCTCTTTTTTTTTCATAAAAAGGTATTAAATTTAATTTTACTTAAATGTAATTTCACTTAAATTTACAGAAGAATTAAAAATTGAGGTAAAACTCTAATGAGTATTGACTTCAGATAAATGTTGCTTCACAAGACATATTGGTTCCTAAAAATACTTTTATAGTTAAGAAAATAATTTATAAAATATTTAGATATTGTTGTCATGCTTTGAAAAAAAACTAAATGTTTTGATTTTAGACTAAATGTATTGACTCCCTGGTAATAAAATTTAGGAAATTAGCACATGGATACTGTTCCATAGAACATTATAATTACTTTACCAGGGTTTAAAATATTTCATGATGTTTGCAAGTACAATTCTCACAGCACTTTACACTAGGTTCTGCATTTAAATAGAATCAATTCTTGGTCCCAATCTTTTCTTTCCACCTTCCTTCCTTCCTTCCTTCCTTCTGTCCTTCTGTCCTTTCCACTTACCTTTCTCTTTTTTAACTTATAACCATATCTTTGCCTTTCCTTTGATTTTTTTTTTTTTTTTCATTTCAAAGAGTTAATGGAATTTTTAAAAGAAAGATTCATAAATGTTGTGTTTCCTGAGTTCTACACACTTGAGAACGTCTCCATTGCCTTTTACTTAAAAGACAACTCGGCTGGGTTTTCCATTCTCAAAAAAGAGTAAATGATACTAAGATTTCAGGCACTATGCTACAAACTCCTCTTTTGCTCTTGTTCCTAACTTCTGCAATAAACCAGTATCTGGGCAATCCAGCTGTGAGAAACAGAACCCAAGAAGTATTTCCAGGCTAAGAGGTCTTCAGTTCCAGTGAAATGATTTTCCAAAGTAGTAGATCAGCTGAAGAGCTGGAAGACTAATAGTACTGGTTCTCTGACTTGTGAGAAGAACAGGATGGGATCTGGCAGAGTCTCCTGGACCCTTCATTAACCCCAAATTTCTGGAGGTTAGTTCCTGTTATAATTCAAACAGCACTCCAAGACCAGTTTAATAAGTACAGGGCAAAGACTTTGTCCTTTGAAATAGAAATGAGCCCAGTTCAGGAACGTTTAAAGCATTTCGCCTTGGACCCGATTTTGTGGGTTCAGGTCACTCTGGTCCCTGGCGCCTTTACAACTAGACCTTTGTAACTTATCCCCTCACTCTCTTTTCCAGCATTCCTCTGGCACCATGAGCTGTGATTCCTCCAGTTTTAAGGGTGTACTGAAGTAGCTCCTTGCCTCACTCAGAAGTGTCAGATTGACAGGGTTAAGGACACAAACTGTGTTCTTAGGTTTCCTTTAACAGACGAGCTGCTGAGAAGGACTGAATAGTCAGACTGACCCTGAAACCTTGTTGTGGTACAGACTCCCTGAAGAAGGGTAGCATCTTTTTTTTAGATTGGTTACTGTCAACCTCAAAGCCTCAGAGTCTCAAAGTCACTGGGGTCATAACTGATGGTTGGGAAACAAGTGGCTCTCATCTCAGTGTGTAGAATATATAGTATGGGGGCCCACACAGCCCATGGATGACTTCTCAGACCTTAGCCCAAGTCAGCATTGAGGAAATTCCTCACTAGTTTAAAGCAGCAATATTCTAGGGGATCTTTATTCAAAAGACTTCAAAGAGATTTATATGCTTAGGGAGATAAGAGATGAGAATGCTTGAGGCTAGGAAGGCTGTCAAAAGGAGACGGCTCATTTTACTACCTTTGGGGTCTTATTCATGATTTTTTGTTCTTGTTTTTTTTTTTAAGTGTATCATTCATACATGAAGATATATAAACAATAAGTGTATAGTAAAAGTTGTAAACTTACAAAACAAACATGCACATCATCATACAAGGGTCCCATATATCTTCCCACTACCACCACCTTGCATTATTATGAAACATTTGTTACAAACTATGATAGAGCATCATCAAAATATTACTACTAACTGTAGCTCATATCTTAAATTTGGTGTATTTTTCCCCCAAACCACCCAATTATTAACACACTATATTAATATTATATATCTGTTATTGTTCATGAAAGAATGTTCTCATTTTTGTCCTGTTAACCACAGTCCATCTTCCATCACTGGATTCTGTTTATACAGTCCCATGCTTTGTACATACATTCAAAGTGTACATTCATTCAAAGTGTACACTCAATGGCTCTCATATTCTTCAGAGTTGTGCTGTCATCACCTCAATTTTAGAATGTTTTCACTACTCCCAAAGGACAAATCCCATACCTCCTTATACTCCCTTTTATTATGCCTTAGAATTGAAATATCTTCTTTCCATTGCTACATAAATATTACAATATTACCGTTAACTATAATCCATAAGTTACATTAGTTATAATTTTCCCATGTATCACCATATATTTAACACTTTGTAAAGGAAGAATATTCTTATACTGTTAACTACAATATTCATCCACCACTGAAATCACTGTTATACATTCTCTAGATTATTCTCTAGTTTCCTTTCAATTGACATTTACATCCATAGACTACTCCTTTCAGCCATAATCACATTTATAAATCAGCGGTGTTAGTTATACTCACTATAACACGTTACTATCAACTCTATTCATTTCCACACTTTTACAATTAAATAATGCTACATACATTAATCATCAGCTCCAATTCTCAAACTACATTCTATTTCCTAGTAACCTATACTCTAGAGTTTACTTCCATAAGTTTACCCATCGTATTTAGTTCATATTAGTGAGACCATACAATATTTGTCCAAAGGATATTATCTTAAAAAGACATAAGCAGTCTACCCGATGGTGGAATGAGATACTTCAGGGCTCCAGACTCCCACAGACACTTTAAACAACCAGCAGAACACACAGAAGCATCTTTCTCAAAGCTCCAGAAAACAGTTAAAGGACTGCAGTAACAGGTGGAAGGCTCTTTTGGTTCCCGGGCTGGCCCATCCCCCACCCCTCACTTGTGTGGCATGGAGCCAGCCCACATTCTCAGTTCAGATCCCTGATCATGGTTCCAGTTCTGGAGACAGCAGAGTAACCCTCATGCACATACTGGGATCAGAGAGGCCCCTATGCTTTGGCTTGGAGCTATTCTCTGAAGTAACTGTATGGATAAGCCCTGAAGAACGGCACTTGCCAGGTCAATCTGCAAAGACCAGGTAAGGTTTGTTAGCTCCTGGCATTTGAGGACACTAGCTGAATATAAGCTTAAGGAACAGAACCACAGAGTATAAATTCCAGCTATAAAATTAAAATATCAAAATATCCAGGTTTGAAGCAAAGATTACAAAACATACAAAGAAACAGCAAGTGATGATCCAGGCAAAGAAGAAAATTAAAGCATTAGAAATCATCAATGAGGAGGATCATACCAAGCAAAGACTTTTTTAAAAATGGTCCTAAATATGCTCAAAAAGCTAAAGGAAAACATGGACAAAAAAACCAAAGAAAATCAGGAAAATGACAGATGAATACAAAGAGAAGAATATCAAAAGAGAGATGGAAATTATGAAAAGGAAACAAACAGATGAAGACCACAATAACAGAAATTAAGAATGCTCTAGAAGGGTTCAACAGCAGAATGGAGTTGAGGAAGACAGAATCATTGAATATGAAGATAAGACAAATGAAATAATTCAGTCTGAAGAGAAGAAGAAAGAAGAAAAATAAAGAGTCTGAGGAACCTATGGGACACCATCAAGCATACCAATATATGCATTGTTGAGTCTCCCAGAAAAAAGAAAGAGGTAGAGAGAATATTCAAAGAAATAATGGCTGACAACTTCCCAAATTTAATGCAAAACACAAATATACATATCCAAGACACTCAGTGAACTCAAAACAGAATAAACCCAAACAGACCCATACTATACCATGTTATAATCAAAATGACAAAGGCAAAGATAAAGAAAGAATTCTGAAAACTGTAAAAGAAAAGCAACATATCACATACAAGGGAGCCTCACCAAGATTAAGTGCCATTTTCTCATTGGACACTATGGAGGCAAGTAGGCAGTAGAAAGGCACATTTAAAGTGCTGAAAGCAAGACCTGCCAACCAAGAGCTCTATATCTGGCAAAACTGCCCTTCAAAAATGAGGGAGAGATAAAGACATCCCAGATAAACAAAAGTTGAGGGAGTTCATCACCACTAGACAGGCCACATAAGAGATGCTAAAGAGAGTTCTACAAGTTGAAAGGAAAGGACAAGAGATAACAGATCAAAGCTGCATGAAGAAATAAAGATCTCCAGAAAGGGTAACATCCTCGGTAAATTAATATAAATGCAAATACTACCATATTTTTGGTGTGTTAATTCCACTTTTTCCTTCCTATAGAATCTAAAAGGCAAATACATAAAATGTAGTGATAAATCAGTGATTTTGGAGTCATAATATAAAAATGTAATTTGTGACAAGAACTACATAAAGGTGGGGGGAACAGAGGTATATAGGAACATAATTTGTGTATTCTATTCAAATCAAGTTGGTATCAAAGCAAAAGAGATTGTTATAGATTAGGATATTAAATTTAAGCTCCATGGTAACTACAACAAATATATCAGGGAGTATGTAAGCTCATAGAAATTAAAGCATAGGTTGCCAGGGGCGGGGAAATGGGAGGTTAATACAAAGAGTGTAGGGTTTCTGTTTGGGAAGATGAGAAAGTTTTAGTAATGAGAGTTGGTAAGTGTACGGCAATACTGTGAATGTGATTAATCCCACTGAATGGTATGTGTGGGAATGGTTGAGATGGCAAAGTTTATGTTTAATATATGTTCCCACAATTAAGAAAATAAGAAAGAGTAATTGAATAGACCGTGACAATTAAATGCAATACATCATCCTGGATGGGATCTAGCAAGGGAGGAGAAAAGGCTCAAAGGGACTTTATGGAGACATACAAAAAAAAAAAATGGAATATAGCCTATAAGCTTTATATTAATGTTAAATTTCTTGAACTTCATAATGGCACTTAAGGTGGTTATGTAAGTGAATATCCTTGTTCTTAGGAATTGCACATGGTAGTATTAAGGGTTTAAGAAGCATGATGTATAAAACCTACACTCAGGTGTTCATAAAATGGATTGACTGACAAATAGATGGACAGATAGAATGATCAGTGAATGTAGCAAAATGTTAAAATTGGTGGATCTGAGTATCTGTGGGGGGTGTGGTATGTTGGAGTTCTCTGTATGGGGTTTGTATTTTTGTAATGCTCCTGTAAGTTTGAAACTATTTCAAAATAAAAAAGTTTTTTAAAAAATTAGGCCAGGTTAGCCAAATTAAAACCTTGGGATATGCCCACTTTTGAAAGGGTCTAATACCATGCCTGGTATGGTAAACGTCAAATAAATAGTTCTTGAATTGAAAAAAAAAAAAAATACAATGGGTATAGGGCCAACAAGAAAATAACCAAAATTAATGTATTAACATATCTAAAGTAAAACTACAGCACTCCAAAAGGGTTTGATTACCTTTGGAAACAGAGGAAAAGAGAAAGAACAGATACAGAAATGTGGATAGCGCCTGACAAAAGACATCAAATTTTGTTAAGGTCACTGTCAAAGCTGTCCCCAATGAAGTGATGGATATAGGATTCAGAGGTTTATAAAACATAAACTTCTGGTATTTAGGTCTGACTTGCAAAATTATCTCTAGGATGAGATGGATACATCAGACTATTTTATCTGATACTTTGAAATAACTAAATTCATGGCACCAAGTAACCTTCTGTTAACTATTTGGACCCTTAGATTATCTTTTATCTTCAATGTCACCTTTTACTAGATTTTCCCCTATGTATGATTTTTAAATATACACAAATTACTTTCATTGTGAAAAAAAAACAAAACAAAAAACAGCATCCAGTCAGCTACTGATTTATCTTATCACAGTCAACTTGAAAGTCTGATACTTATCTCTGCTTCCTCAACCTCTATTTACACCTAACCTACAGCAGTCTTACTCTACTCTGCCAGTGAAACTGCTTTCTTCAAAGTCACTGATAATCTCCCCCTGCTAAAAGCAGTAGATGCTTAGTATTCATATGACTTGATCTGTTTATAGTATTTGATAACATCAATCATTTACCACTTAATATTACTTCCTGTCTTTCATGGCATCACATTCTCCAGGTTTTCTACTTACCAGTATGGGTACTCCTTCTTGGTCTCTATTGTGTGTTGTTCCTCCAGCCATCCTTTAAACATTGTTGTTCTTTAGGGCTTTAATATTAGACCTTATTTTCTTCTCCCTATGATATCTTATCCACCCCTATAACTTCAGTTACATCTTTATGTTGATAACTCCCAAATCCTACCCTTAAACCTATATATATTTTTTAACCTATATTTATCACTCATATCTGACAGCTTACTGGACATCTTCACTTAGATATTCCACAAGTATTTGAAATGTGACACATCCAAATGGGAATCAAATTCTTACCTCAAACCTGTTTCTTTTCCCATACTCCCTTTCTTAATGAATGGCTAGAACATCCACTGCTTGGTGCCTTACCCAGAAACTCTGTAATCAACTTGGATTTCTTCAGCTTAACTAATCACTAAGTCCTATTAATTCTGGATCCTAAATATCCATTTCTCTTCATCACTACTACCAACATCTTACATCAGTTGACCATTAGATGTTGCCTTGACTGGAAAAGCCTCATAATCAGGGCCAAATCTCTCTGTAAGCCAAACTCAGCATATAAATGCATTACTTTCCCCCCAGCATGGGACATGACTCCTGGGGATGAGCCTCCCTGACACCAAGTACCAGGAGTTGGTACCAAGTACCAACTAGCAATGCAACTGGAAAAAGACCTTGACCAAAAGGGGAAAGGGGAAAGACAAATTAGTTTATATGGCTAAGAGACTTCAAAGTTAGTTGGGAGGTCATTTCGGAGGTTACACTTATGCATATCTCAGCAGGAACTCATTGACTGCTAAAGTTAATATAACCTCAAATAGCAAGGCTCCTGAGGGCTCTGGAGACATCCAGACACTATAGGCAGGGCAGACAGCTCAAGAGTTTGGCACTCTGCATAAATTCCTACTTTGGAATTTATGCTCCCCCATGTGATAGAATTGGACTCAATTGTGTTTTCCCTACACATGGCTCTTCTGCCCCTCTGTGTATGTCCAAGAGACTTAAATCTTTGGGCTGTCCCTGTGCCAGTTGGGCTCTGAATCTCAACAGACTTGCAACATCTACTTTCCAGTTCATTGGACTCACCCAGGACAACTAACAAGGAGATGATGATTGACAATGACCATCTCAAGGAACAGAGAGAGTCTGCAACTACAAGAAAGAAGGTCCCATCCATCTGCCCCATGGGAACTAAGACCCCTCTCACTTAGAGGTAGAGTGAGCATCACCATGACAGAATCCTCAGGATTAGGGAATGGATGATGGACTAAAGTAGACTTACAGTTATTCTATTGTAGTCTTGTTGCAATCCTAGCAATGGAAGAAGTTTTATTATGGCTGTGGAGGGAGTGGCCACTAGAGGTTCTGAGGGGAGGGAAAGGGAAAAATAGGTGTAATTTGGGGGCATTTTCGGGACATGGGAATTATCCTGAATGACATTACAATGACAGATACAAGCCATTGTATATTGTGTAATAAACTGCAAAAATGTACAGGAGAGAGTATAAACTACAATGTAAACTATAATTCATGCTTAGTGGCAATGCTCCAAGATGTGTTCATCAATTGTGGCAAATGTATCACACTAATGAAGGATGTTGTTGATGTAGGAAAATAAGTTTTGGAGAAAATTTAAGCAATAATTTTAAAGCCTTATATTAGTAATCACTCAAAAATATTCAAAAGACAAAATGGTGAGTTAAAATATTTTATTTTGAAAATCCTCTATTCTTAGCTTTGGATTAATTTAAAAATTGTGTTGGAGCAGCTAAAGTAGTTTTTTGTTTGTGCACCCCCCCCTAATTTTCTCATTGTTTATGTCCATTGTCTGATTGTTGTTTTTGCTTGTTGTTCTTTTTTGCTCCTTGTCTGCTGGTTTTTTCTCTTTAGGAGGCACTGGGAACCTAACCTGGGACCTCCCATGTGGGAGGCGGATGCTCAACTGCTTGAGCCACATCCGCTCTCATAAAGTAGTTTTGATTTTAATGTTCAAATTAATTTACTTCTGGTTGTCACATTCTGCTTTCATCTTAAAAATAAAATTTCTTATAATGTGGAAGACTCAAAAAAAAAAAAAAAAAAAATCAGGGCCAAATCAAACTTGTAGACTCTATCGTGGTGCTCCTATATGTAATTCAAAACAATTAATCACACACACACAAAAAAAAACCCCCACAAAACTTCCTTAGTTCTAAAATGAAAATAACTACTCTCTAGATTTTCTCATTAAGATAATCTGGACAAAATTAAAGAAGTATTCCTCTTTTCTTTTTTTCCTTTCCATCTATCCATATTGTCTTTCCTTCCATTCCTTCCTCACCTTCTCTCGTTCTAATGCCCCTTGTCTGATACCCTAAACATATGCTTAATCAGTTGTCTATCGGATAATTTCAACTTGCTTATAACTAGTCTCGTTGGTTCTAATTCTGTACTCCTTTCCACTTTTTTCTTGAAACTGCAGTCAAACAATTTAGATGTCACCGTCTCCAATAATGTTTTCTCTTTTCTAAAACTGGGTTCTGCACCAGTTTTATGTTCCCTAAAAATCCTTGCAGAGAATAATACAAGGTATTATCACACACATATTAAGGATTATATGTAAGAAAAGTAAGACAAGCACTTAGACCAGCATCTGGTACACAAAAAGTACTATATAGGTATTTCCTGCTGCTGCTGCTGCTATTACTACTATTACTCCTCTTTTGTTGTTTAACTCTCCTTCCAGTTTCCCAAAGCCTTTAAGAAAAGGAATTGCCTTTTCACCATGGTATTCCAGCAATACCATGAGAATGGCAGAGAGTAGACATTTAAAATGTAATTTTTGTATGAATGAAAGAAATAATTCTGTAAAAGAAGAATATCCCTATTCATTAGTTTCTTCACTAATTTCCATTCACCTAGTTCATTTATCTTCTATTCTCTAAAACATGTGCTCACAGTTCCCTGGAGTTTTAAAGGAAAAACTGAGTCCACCTTAAAATATGAAATGACTTAAAAACCCCTAAGGAAATGAATTTTGTATATTTATGCAAAAAAGTTAAGTGCTAAGTATCAAATCTATAGAGATACATATCTCATTTACACTATCTACCTTTCTGTGTAAAATGACTGTCAACATAGCTATCTGAACATTTTATGTGTAAATAAGTCTGTGACATGAAGAATTCATTATCCAAGTTTTTTCAAGCTAATTCATCTGCTTGTTGTAAAAACACTAATAAGGCAAATTAAGGTAAAGGGAAATAATATTTATCAATTTTGATAAAGATGATAACCATAACAAATAACATTTATTGAATGATTACTATGTGTCAGGTACTATTCTAAAAACCTTAGGTCATTCCATTTAATCTTCACAAATACCTTAGAATAGGATGAACAAATGATTTCCGTAAAGGGCCAGGCAGTATTTTTGCTCTGTGGGTCATGTAGTCTCTGTTGCAACTACTCAAATCTACTCTTTTATTGCAAAAGCAGCCATAGACAATACATAAAAAGAATCTCTTTAAGACCTTAGGATAAGAATTATTCTGACAATAAAAAATGTAAATAATACTAGATACAATACTAATACTGTGTGAAGGGAATCTAGAATATAAAAAAACATAATTTAACAATTTCTATTTCTTCTGGATTGTAATAAAATAACCAAGCATGACTAATTATACTGAATATTCTTATAAAAAAGTATTAAAGACATATCGGTGGAATTGGATGCTTGGAATGGTTTCTTTAAAACATCTTCTCAAACTTAATGCTTAGATTTTAAACCCAACTAACTTAACCCAACTAAGCATTCACAGTTAACCATTACCATAAAAATTATAAATATACCCACTGTGTGAATACATACACATTTAAGTTAACATATGTATGTCACCTACCTGTTTGCTTATAAATTGCTAATTCTTGTACTGTTTCCAAAAACTGCCAAAACTTCTCATTACTTTCTTCTGCGATAAATTCACTATTTCAAAAAAATAAAAGTAATGTCAGTATATGGATATATATGGAAATGAAAAGTGGTTTAGTTACTGTAAACTTTAGAACCAAATTATAACACGGTAAAAAAGAAAACCTCCAAATATAATGTCAAACTGCTGATTTCCCTTTCCTATAAGGCAGGGAAAACACACACACACACACATACACACAAATTACCAAGTCTTACCTGAAGCATCATTCTAAATATAATCATGTCAGGAAAAGATTGCATAAGAAGTTACTTTTGGCTTTTCCTCATTATTAACTAAAAAAAAAATGGATCATTTATTTTATTTCCTTAATGTGAAACATCACTGAGAAGTATAAGTTAGTGGTAATGAAGAAAGAGCAGTATATAAAGGTAAAAAGTAAAAAAAAAACATACTTACTGTACTGTTTTTAATAAAAATTAGTTCCATAAATACTTCTTAAAGTCATATTATCTATTTCTATTTAATTATTTATGTAAAATCTATTTATATTATTGAAACAGAAAAGACAGCAATTTCAAAAAAAAAAAAAAAAAAGGAAATTAGTGTATAACACTAGGTCTGAGGCCTTCAATGGCTTTTTCCACAAAGTGCAGGTAAGAAAAATGGCCAAAGCCATTTAAAATCACTTAGAAATAATGAGATAAATGAAAAGTTATTCAGCCTTGTATAGAAAAAGTACAAGAAACCTTAGACAAGTAGAGTTAACTATTTTTAAAAGAAAATTGAACCAGCCACCAAACAGATGGTACTTTGTTATTGCCCATGTCATCTTTCTCCCTAGCCTTCTGTGATGGTTATTGAGGGAATAAGTTTAAGTACATACTTTCTTAAGGTGATCACTTTGAAGGATCACACTTCGATATATAAATTCTGGTATACGGAAAAAGTCATTTACTTACAGTTGCACATAAGTGACTTATGTAATGACATATAAGCATGCCTATAGCTGTTTGGTAAAGTCAACTGAGTACTAAGTGCTGTTCTGTACTGCTCTGGAACTCTTCTAGAACTACTTTCAGAGACAATTTGCCAATAGTAACACATCACTAATCTTACTGGAGGAAAGACCCTTAAGAGACCATCTAAATCAGCTCCCAACCTTCCAACAGGTAAGATATTACCTTTGGGCAAAGATTATAAGACTGGAAAAACAAAATAAAAATACTGGTATTAGTCAATTTGATCACCTGCCTATATACTATCTGGCTCAAAATTACAATGTTTCCCCAAAACAATTCCACCACAGAGAAAAAAAAAAAATTATTCCTAGAGAGGAGTTTTTTTTTAATGTACTAAAGAGCATGACAATAATTAAAAATGGAACTCCGAAAATATTTTCAGCAATAGCAACACCAATGGTAGATTAATGTACTTTAGATGTATTTTATGGTATATGCATTACAAAACCTTAGCTTCATTAGCATATAATTATCCCCAGGAAACATTACTATATTATAAATTTCTTTAGGCAGGGAACTTGAAGTCTACAGGTTTGCGCCTCCTACACTGTCACACAGAAAACACTGATTTGTTTCAGAAGGATAGAGCCAGAATCACTAGGTACAAGATTTAGTGAGGAAGATTTTAGTTTATATAAAAAAGGAACTGCTAACAATTTCGATTTGTTCACAACAGATAAAACAGCAGCATGAGATAAGACTGAGCATCTTGTTTAAACTATCCAAGCAGAGACGAGATTCCACAGGTCAGGTATATTGTAGATATAATTCTGATGGTGACTAGAAGTATATACTAGCTTATATAAGACCCATTGAATCAATACTTATTGGCCATTTTTATGCACTATGCTTTGGCAAAGCAAGTATGAATAAGAAATACTCTTATCCCCTAGAGGTAACATTTTAGCCACAGAGATTAGCATACATGATACCTTGTGATAAGGATTCTTTAAAATGTACTGACCAAATGCTATGAGAACATAATAGACAAGTATCAATTTTATCAGACGGAAAGATCTGGCAAAGAGTGAGTAATCTGGTACGTCTGGAGTTTAGGTATAAGTTAGGAGAACATTGTAGTAGAGTGATGTACTAGTTTCTTAAAGCTGCTATAACAAATTACTAAACCTGGAGGCTTAAAACAATGGATATTTATTCTCTCAAAATTCTAGATGGCAGAAATCTGAAACCAAGATTTTGGGAGGGTGCACTTCCTCTGCAGGCTCTAGGGAAAAATCCTTCATTGCCTCCTTCAGCTTTTAGTGGCTTCAGGTGTTCCTTAGCTTGTCACTTCGTAACTCCAATTTCTGTCTCCATCTTCACATGGCCTTCTCCTTCTTCTCTGGGTCGTCCCCTCTTCTGTCTCTTATAAGGGCACTTGTCATTGGATATAGGGTTCACCTGGACAATCTAGAATTATCTCATTTCAAGATCCTTAATTACATCTGCAAAGACACTTTTTCCAAATAAGGTCATATTCACAGGTTCTGGGGGTTAGAACATGGATATTTTTATGGGGCACCTTTCAACCTACTGCAGTCCACATCTAGCTCCCCAAAATTTATATCCACCTACATGCAAAACACATTCGTCCCACCCCAACATCCTCCAAAAGTCTCAATTAATTAACAGATCGCTTCTCGGCCTTTTGGCTAATATCAAGTGTAGTATCAATTAATTAACAGCAACAACTCCCAAAATATCTCCTAAATATCATCAGCTTAAAAGCCCCAAATCTGATAATCTAAGTCAGGTATGGGTGAAACTCTGGGTATGATCTATTCTGGGACAAAACTCCTCACTATTTGTGGACCTGTGAAACTAGAAAACACATTACCTGCTTCCTAAATACAATGATAGAACACGCGTAAGAGAAGACATTCCTATTAGGGAAATGGGAAGGAATAAAGGGATCATGGATCCCAAGCAAGTCTGAAACCCAGCAGGTCAAGTTCCATTAGGTTCCAAGGCCAGAGAATAATCCTCTGTGGTTAGATGCTCCGTCCTCTGCACCTTTCAGTGCAGTTTCACCAGTCTCTGCACTGCCTGATGTGGCTCTGTGCTAAGAGTCCTTTTTTAAATTGAAGGGCAACATGTGTTTGCAGCCAAATAGCTCTATCCTGCCTGAAGAATTTTGGAAGCCTGACAGCCTTCTCTCATTTCATCCTGTCTCTGTCCTCATCGGTCCAAGCTGGCAAAATTTCTTCTGATATAACACTCTCAAAAACCTTGTGGGTCTCCCAGGTACATCATATGGTCCACGTTATTAGGCAATAAGGTCCTCTATAGATTTTTCCTGATTAATCTCATCTCTATCCCTGGCTTTGCTGAGATGCTTAAATGGTTCCACAAGTCACATGCCTAATTTCTTCAGCAAAAGATTGTCCAGCCACACCATTGGTATTCTCCCCAGAGCACACTTTTCCGACAGCGAATTTCCTAATTTTAGCATCTTTTGCAATCTGGATAGACTGAGAACCTTACCTATTATCAAGTGCTGGTCCCTTTTTGCTTAACAGATCCTTCCTCAATTTATTTTTGTCCTCTCGCATTTTACTATAAGCAGTAAGGAGAAAGCAGGCCACACCTTCAACACTTTCCTTATAAACATTCTCAGCTGGATAATGAAGTTCATTGCTTATAAGTTCTGTTTACCCACAACTGTAAAATAAATTCAGCTAAGTTTTGACTACTATATAATAAAAGTCATCTTTCCTACAGTTTCCAATAACATCTTCCTCACTTCCAAGTGCTCACCAGAATTGCCTTTAAAAATTCATATTTCTACCAACAGTCTCCTCAAGCCAATCCAGGCTTTTTCTATCATGCTTCTCAAAATTCTTCGAGCCTCTGCCCATTACCCAATTCCATAGCCACTTCCACATTTTTAAGTATTAGTTAAAACAGCACCCCCTTTCCTGGTACAACACTCTATATTAGTTTCTCAGGGCTGTTGTAACAAAGTTCCACAAACTTCGGGGCTTAAAACAATAGATATTTATTCTTTCACAGTTCTGGAATCAAGAAGCCTGAAATCAAGGTTTAAGAAGGGCCATGCCATGTTCACTCTGAAGACTCAAGGGAAGAAACCTTTCTTGATTCTTCCAGCTTCCGGTGGCTCCAGATGTTCTTTGGCTTGTGGCTGCAGAACTCCAGTTTCTGCCTTCATCTTCACATGGCCTTCTCCTTGTATTTTCTCCATTTCTGTCACTTATAAGGACATTTGTCATTGGATTTAGGACTCACCCAGATAAAAACAATCTCATCTGAAATCCTTAATTATCTGCAAAGACCTTTTTTCCTAAATAAGGACACATTCACAGGTTCTGGGGGTAAAGATGTGGACATATCTTTTGGGGGACCACCATTCAACACCTACATATCATGGGGATGGTCAATTAGATTGGAGTTGGAATGTGACAGCCTTTAAGGAACATCCTATAGGAGTTCCAGCTCTAAGCTTCTTGTGGTAGGTTGAAACCAGGACACTGCAACTATCACTAGGAGACTGGAAGAAGCTAGAATGATTTGGGACTAAGTGTGAGATCAGATCCATTCAAGCTCTTGGAGATTCTGGGGAAAGGATAAGAAGAGGAGCTCAGCATACTTTAGCTAAAATCATTCTTCTTCTTTTTTTTTTTTTTTTAAGTTTCTAATATATGTGATGTAACCTGAATAAGTCTCTTTTTAGGACCACAAACTGCTGCTTTGGTGAATTTACAAAAATCTTTGAGCTTAAAACTTCATGCTGGTTTAGGGAAACACTTTTCAGATTCTATTTAACTACTAGACTAGTAAGGGCATATTTCAAAACCTACAGTAAACGATAACCTCGTGACCTAAGTCCGCTGGAAGACATACGGAATGAAGTAATAACTTGTGAGAAGCTGTATTCTCAACAGCAAGCCTAGGAGCTTGCTGCCAATGACATTATCATTATCCATCTAGGTGCTCCAAGTGTCATCTTCCTGAAGAGAACTACCTGAAGAGTTGAAATGCTTGCATTAAACGCCACGCTCCAACTCCCGTTCTTTCTTTACTCTTCCATAGGTGCTAATATAATCCAAAGAATTAAATCAGGATATTGACCTTTTAAAAACTGTTGGTGGGCCAGAGTTGACATATTCAGTATGAACTGAAGGGAAAAGGAGTCACAGATGAGTGCTGCAAAGGTGATGCTGAGGTGGCCAAGAACTAGGACACCGGGAGAAGCGGTGCAATTCCCTGCCGGTCAGGTCACGCCCTGCCGCAAGCTAGGAAACACCGAGTCTGGGGGGCCGCCAGGGTCCCAGTGTCTCACACCCGCGCCCGACCCAACACCACTCTGGGCCCCGCAGCGGGCCTGGCCGCACTCACCTCGCCTCAAGCAGCAGCGGAGTTTCGGGCCACTTAGCGGCCAAGTGGGCCGTCACTGCCTTGGACGCGGAGGTTGTTCCAGCGCTGAGCAACGAGAGCCACAGCGCCGTGGAGCTCAAGAGCAGCCGCACCACGTAGGCGGCCTTAGCCATCGCCGCCATGGTGGGAGAAGGAAACTGGAACCCCTCAGACCCTCACAGCCGCCACGCTACAGCCGGCTCCTCTCGCTGCGCAGCCGCCCACTTCCGGTTGGGGGAGCTCGAGTCCGTTACTCTGTGCTCTGCTTCAGGCTTGCTGCCCCCGGCGCATGCGTGTCGCGCTCCCGCGCCGTGTGAGGACCACCCCAATTGACAGACGTGAGGTCGCTCGGGAGCCTACTGGAGCTAAGCTTTGAACCGGGTTTGGGCTTGGTGGGGCCGGGACCGGGACGCCTAGTTCTCAAAGGGGCGGTATGACACGGGGCGGGGAGCTAAATTCCCCAAATCGGACTGGGATTGCCGCTGACTAGGGCTGGCTAGAGATGCCAACATTTGGAGGCGAAGTCGGGAACCAACCTGCATGTTATCCACGTTTTACACAGGAGGAAAATAACTACAATGAAAGTACTACCTCACGGGTCTGTTTAGTGAATCACAAACTGTTGCATTAGAGTAACCTGGGAGAATCGATGCCCAGACTAGACTACATACCAATTGCATTAGAATCTCTGAGGGTAACAGCTAGACATCAGTAGTATTTTAAATCTCCCAGGTGATTCCAGTGTGCAAGCATATTTGAAAACCAGTGATTTAGAAAAGTGGATCCCAAATTTTAGGGAGCATCAGAATCACCTGAAGTGCTTTAAACAGAGTGCTAGGCCTGGGGGATCCCACCCAGAGTTTCTGATTCAGTCTATGTTGGGTAGGAGCTGAGATTTTACATTTTAGTTGAATCAAGTTTCCAGGTGATGCTGATACTGATAGTTGGGGACCATGCTTTTAGCCGTTCTACTAAAAAACTGTGGTCCATACACCAGCAGTATCAACATCATCTGTGAGCTCTTCAGAAATCTAGATTCTCAGGCCCCACCCCAAACTACTGAATCAGAACCCTTAGGTGACTTACAGCACATTAAAGTTTAAGAAACACTGATTTAAAGGATTATAGTTGAAACTGCGTAGAAAAGTGCCAATAAGTCAAGTTCAAATGATAATTGTCAAAATCAAAGTAATACAGCTGTGATTGAGCCTGAATACCAAGAAAGGACTGTCTGACCCCAAGGCTCATATTATCTACTCCATCAACGTCAAAAACAAAACCTTGCAACAAAGTTAACTGGTTTTCCAATACATGTGATTCTATCAAATCAAAATGTGCAGTTTTATTTACTAGGCAAATTTGGAGCCTCAAGATTCTTACTCCCACTCAGGAATGATTCTTTTTCCATTCAGAAGAGAGTAAATTTTTATAATAAATATAAAACTATATGGTAAAGAGTAGAAGCAACTGTACAACAGGGAATACACTGATCCATTCCTTTCCCTCTCTTACTTTCTTGCCCTATAGGGAAACAGGATCTTCAGAATTTGGCTAAACGTGGCCACTCTCCTTTTTCATTATGCTTCATTCGATTAATCTAATACTCTCCCTTAAAAGGCACTGCTCTAGAAATTCTACTCAGAAATATCTCACTTCTTAAGTTTGGCCTTCATTTCCTCATTTCTGCTGCTTGGAATGTTCTATCCCTCCTTTAAATTACCATGAGCAATTTGTTTTAACTGTCATATCACACTTAACTTTTCATGTTCCAAATCTGAATACAACACTTTTTTCTCCTACTAGGAATGGTATATTCCCCAAGGGCCTATGCTTTATTTATTGGCTTCCCTTGGTATACCTAGCACAATATTTTACATGTTACTGGAGCTCAGTAAATACTGAAGGGTCTGAAGGTGAGTAAGGAGGCTTCATTTCTATCCACAGAGCATGATAGAAAAATATATATGAATCTTTCGCAAATATCTGCTTTAATTAACTCTACACTTCAACTTATTTTTGGACTGAATTTTTGAATGACATTGTGAAATGAAGGAAATAAAATAGTAACAGTGAATGTCTTAAATGTCGGCTTATCTGATGGGTCACAAATGTTTAAGAAATAATTTCCCATATGAAAAGTCACATAATACACTATTAAAGGACTCTACCAAAAGATATGGTAATATATATTCCAGTATATTTAAGTTAGAATAGTGGTGATACTACATTTCTTTACTAGAGAGAATGAAATTAATCAAATCCAAGACTTTTTTTTTTTACATAATTGTTAGCATTTTATTTTACATAGTATTTTCCTAGAAATTTAAGTTGTTTGAAACGTTCTAGACTGATCATCCTTGAGCTTGTTTGCTCATCTGCTGAACAAAAGGGTGGCACTGAATGAAATTTAAGATCTTTTCTAGGCTTCATTATCTATTATCTATATATAATTCTTATATAGAAAACTAAAATGCAAAAAGATTAAGTAACTCAGCAAAGGTCACTCAAATCAAGGAGCAACAAAGTATTCTAAGATCCATTATCAATAACCCTTTGGCACAGATTGGCTATGAAGTGTATGTACTTCAGAAACACAATTGTACTTTAATATTTTTAGCAAAATATAATTCAAAATTATTCACATCAAGGTAATAGGAATGAAAATTGATGAGGATAGCAGTTTTAACTGTATGTGGAAGTAGTGATTAATGAGTGCTTTATAATAAGAATCTTGTATTTAACAGCATAAATCATCTTGAATTTTTTTTAGGTACAAGATTATATGTATTTAATGAAAATAGTGGTGTTAGGTGAGAATAAAGTTACTGCCAAATCATCATGATATGTAATAAAACTTTAATTTTCTCAGCCAGACTAAAGTTCCAAAGCTGAAATGGCTTTTTAAAATATTACCCAGATTTCCCTTATTTAAGAAAGACCCCATTCTCATTTTTATTTGAATTTCTTAAATACATGAAAGTGTCCTGCTCTTCATTACAGTTCAGAAAAATTTATAGACATATAATTTATTATATTTCAACTCTCTAGGCAAGATAATACCCAAATCATAATTAAGTGAGTAATGGTTTAATTTCCTTTACTTATGTGTCAGCAAGTTTGATTTTCACAATTTTGCGTATTTTATTTAGAATAGGTTACAAATGCCTCAAAATGTCTAACTCCCAGTATGTCTGACAAAAACTTTCAGAGTGGTTTACTACAATGGTTTTTCAAAAAGCAAAGTGTGTGAAATACATAAATTTAAAATTAATCATTCAATTAATACTAATAATTTAATATAAAAACTTGAAAAATATGCTATTTAACAGCCTTCAACACTTACATACATGGTTAGTATTTTATAATTATGCACTTGTTCAAAGGTTGCTAAGTCACTATTCTGTTGCTTCTATGTGTTTTGTTTCTTCAGCAAAACACATGATTGAAACATGCTGAGTAAAGATAATGAAACATATCCTGCTTTTACATCTTCTGGTGGAGATTAGTATAGTGATGTGCACAAACTCATCAGTTCATTCAAAATATATTGAATGTTGTTTATGTGAAGGTTTATATATATATAAAACAAAAGGATACAAAGATGACTAAAATGGCTAATGTCTTCAAGGGTCTAATGGTATAGTAAGGACATAAGGGACATATATCAATAAATTATTAAAAAGACAGTTAATAAAATTCTGTAGGAGTTCAGAGGAAAGAAGGAAAAATTTAAGCAATCTTGTTGAGCCAATAAACAAGTGAACAAACAGCTTTAATGAACTTTCTCCGTATTAAAATTACTTTCTGAGTTTAAATTTAGAACTTTGAGAATTTCCACAGATTGTTTCAATCACTAGGGAAGTATCTGAAAAGTACTGTAATGATTATCAAGACCAAATATAAGCATGTGTGGAGCAGCTACTTTACATTGATGGCATGAATCATGGTCCCAAACTCTAAGTGACTACGTAGTTTGGTTGAGAAGGTAGTATGGCATATCAAAAGTAAATTATAATGAGAAGTTTTATGTGACAAGATTTAGTAGACTGTCATATTACAATAAACATGACAGAAATTAAAGAAAATGACACTCTCAAGAAAGGCCTCGCAAAATAGGTGGTATGACTAGGTTTTGAAGAATTTTTAGGATTCATATGACTTAGAAAAAAGGGACATTAGTAGGAGTTTCCAGATGGAATATTGTAAGAAAAAGGAATCATTGCCAACAAGATTTATTTATTAAAACACTAAACTTTCATTTCTGGTACTAGAGGAGATTAGAAGTTCAGAGAAACTCAGTATAATACACCTACAAATTCGTGATACAGTTTTTAAAAATATTTTTTAAATGCATGGCTAAACTGGCAAGAATCTGAGCTGACATTTGCCCTGAAGATGTCTGACAATCCCTTACGCCCTAAAGCCTGGGTTTTATGTGTCGCATGAGCAAGGACAGGAGTCTTATCAGGTTGGAAAGATGGATCAATGACCACCTCCCAACCCCCAACCCACACACATACATACTTGTGCCTGGGCCTCTCCACCCCATAAAAATTCCTATTCTTCCTTTATTGGGTAAAGAGAAAGAAAGAGGGAGAGAAAGGCAGGAAGGACGATAGGGAAAGGAAGGAGGGAAAGAAGGAAGGGAGGGAGGGAGGGAAAGAAAACTGTCATGCAAGAAATAAAGTGGGCATATATATCTGTTTCAGTTTCAGGCTTGGGTGCAGAAAAATAAGACTTCCTTGGGTATTCCTAACCTAAAATCTCTAATTATATAGAATAGATGCCAGTATTCACATACCTGTGAGGCATGAAAATGCCCAAGCAAAAACTTACTTTAAAATGAGCCTAGGCTGGTGGTGGTTAGAAGCACATAGGAGAAGCAAGCTTTACTTACTTACTCAGGATTTTTAAAATTTCCAAAAATAACAAACCCAAGGTTATGAACCACAATGGAAAAACTAATAAACTCAGGAGGAAAAGTGTCACCATGATTGTATCTCTCTCTACCTATATGTCTGTATAGATAGAAAAATAGAGATAGATAAATTTACTAAAGAAGAAACAATAAATTCCAAACTCAGACCCACAAAGACTACAGGATTTGTTTTTTCAGAGTGAATACAAAAGAAATATGGTTAAAATGTTAAAAGAACTAAAAGATTCCATTCAGAGGTACTTTAGTTACTCGATTTCAATAATGTGTGGGCTAAATTATTCACAGTTATTCACTGTTGAACTGGCAGCCCTTCCTGAATGCGTGTGAGCTTTATTCTGTGCCCGGTATAAAGTGGTTCCACCTCTCAACTATCCTTTGTTTGGGGTAGGGGGCAAGGAGAGGAGATGGGTGTCGGGGCTGGTGCTGCCCTCAGCGTTCCTTATGAAAGGCCACTGCAGGCCCAAGGGGATGGGTGAATAACCAAGAACAAAGTCCTAATAAAATAGTTGCATTTATTTATTAGCAAAGCTATTTCCTCCATGAGGTGTATATGCAATTGAGAAGGGAAAGAAGGGAGGAAGTTACAGCAATCTGGAGAAGGTAGAGGTCCCCAAGGGAGATACACACACACACACACACACACACAAGAATAACCCACTGTATTAGTTTCCTATGGCTGCCACAACAAATCACAACAAACGTGGTCGCTTAAAACAACAGAAATGTGTTCTCTCACAGTTCAGATGTTAGAAAGAAGAATTTCCACCTTTACTTCAGTCAGCCACTTCCCCTAAGGAATTCAACTTCACCTTTACAAGATGGCAGAATCTGTTAAATTGTTGCAAACCATATATCAGATAAGGGCTTATTATCCAAAATATACATAGAGCTTTTTAAAAAATTGAACTTTATCTTTCATACGTGGACTTCTATAAACAATAAGTGTATAGAATAAGTTGTGAACTTACAGAACAAACATGCATATCATCATACAGAGCTCGCATTCATTACCCCACCACCAACATCTTGCATTGCTGTGAAACAATTTTTACAAACTATGAAAGAGCATCATCAAAACATTACTACTAATTATAGCCATTATCTTACATTTGGTATATTTCCCACCAAATGACACCCTGTATTAGTATTTTATACTTATTATAGTTCATGAGAGAATGTTCTTATATTTGTTCTATTAACCATAGTCCATCTTTTACCACAGGGTTCATTGTGTTATACCGTCCCATGCTTTGTACAATCCACTCAAAGTGTACACTGAGTGGCTCTCATATTCATCACAGAGTTGTGCTGTCATCACCTCAGTCAACTTTAGAACGTTGTCATTACTCCAAAAGGAAAAATCCCATACTCCCTTATACCCCCCTATTTTTGTCTCTTAGAATTAATATATCTTCTTTACCATTGCTGCAAAAATATTACAATACTACTGTTAACTATAATCCATGTTCCATTAGTTGTAATTTTCCCATGTATCACCATATACTTAACACTTTGTAAAGGAAGAACATTCTTATACTTTTAATCACAGTCTTCATTCACCACTGAAATCACTATGTTATACAGTTCTACATTATCCTCTAGCTTCTTTCAATTGAAATATTACATCCATAAACTACCCCTTTCAGCCACAATCACATTTATAAATCAGCGGTGTTAGCTATACTCACTATAATGAGTTACCATAAACTCTATTCATTTCCAAACATTTATAATAAACCTTATTAAAAATCTACATACATTAAACATTAAGCATCAGCTCCCATTCTCAACCCACATTCTATTTCCTGGTAACCTATATCTAGAGTTTACATCCATGAGTTTACTCATCATTTTAGTTCATATTAATGAGACCATACAATATTTGTCATTTTGTGTCTGACATTTCACTCAACATGATGTCTTCAAGTTTATCCATCTTGTCACCTGCATCCCAATTTCATTTCTTCTTACAGCTGAATAGTATTCCATTGTATATGTATCACAATCCCGTTACTAGGAATATATTCAGAAGAACTGGAAACAAGGATGCAAACTGACATTTGCACACTGATATTCATAGTAGCATTATTCATAATTACTAAAATATGGAAACAACCCAACTTTCATCAACTGATGAGTAGATATATATAGAACTTTTACAATATAACAACAAAAAGGCAAACAACCCAATTTAAAAATGGACAAAGGACTTGAAGAGGCATTCTTCCAAAGAGGATATACAAATGGCCAAAAAGCACATGAAAAGATGCTCAATATCATTAACCCTTAGAGCAATGCAAATTAAAACCACAATGAGATATCATTGAACACCCACAAGGATAGCTATTATTTAAGAAAAAGGAAAATAACAAGTGATGGAGAGGATGCCGAGTAATAGAACTCTAGTGCATTGTTGGCAGAAATGTAAAATGGTACAGCTACGGTGGGAGACAATATTGCAATTCTTCCAAAAGTTAGATATAGAATTACCATGTGACCCAACAATTCCACTTTTAGGTATATACCAAAGTAAATGAAAACAGGGTTTCAAACAGATATTTTTATACCAATGTTTATAGCAGCATTATTCACAATAGCCCAAAGGTGGAAACAATGCAACTGTCCATCAACAAATGAATGGATAAACAAAATGTGGTACATATACACAATGAAGCCTTATTTGGCCATAAGAAGAATAAAGTTCTGAGACATGCTGCAACATGCAAGAAACTGGAAAACATTATGCTCAGTGAAATCAGCAAGACACTTAAGAACATATATTGTATGATTTCACTTATAAGAGATGTCTAGAAATAGCAAATCTGAAGAAACAGAAAATTGAAGTTTACCAAGGGATGGGAAGGAGGGAAGGAGGATTGTATATTTGGTGAATATGGAGTGGTTGTAAATAAAGTTAATAAAAACAAAAATTATGAAATGGCTTTAAGTAGCTACAATAAGAGAGCAACAAAACAAGAATAAATTTACTTTCTGGATCTAAATTTTTTTAATAATTCAAGATTTAAAAGAGCAATTTAAAAAGAAAGCAGTTCCTGATGAGAAGGGAAATCAGAATCTCAAAATTATCAAACATAGGAATTATTTGACAGCACACAACAAAATTCAAAACAAACAAAAGTGGAAATATAAAAAGTTAAGAACTATGGATGACAGATCCAGGATACCTAATATCTGAATACTTGGGAGTATATTAAGATGAAAAGGAATAAAAGATAAAGTGATAATAACATAAATCAGAGAGGAAAACTTATATGATCCAAGGAAAGACTTGAGTTTTCTATATAATATAACTCATTGGGTCCTAGTCATGGTTAAAGAAAAAGAAAAGATAATGACTAGATTCAAACTGGTGAACTATCTAAACACCAATGTTAAAGAGACAATCCTATACACAGAAAAAACAAAAGTTACTTTCATAAAAAAGGAATTCATAATTAGATTTCTCTTTTGTATACCTGGAAGCTAAATAGATAGTAGAAGAATGTGCACACACTTGTAAAATCCAAAATTTCCATAACAAGTGAATATATCTTTCACACGAAGGGGAAAGAAGTACTATTTGAAGATATGTAGAGATTTATAAAGTATATCACTGAAGAAATCTCACTAAAGATACCTGAGGAATTACTTCAACAAAATGAAAATTAAATCAAATTAAGAACTTAGGTGGGGGAAGACAATATAAGAAAAGTGATTAATAAAGTAGATTTAATATAGAGTATGTAGATGTAAAATGTAGATGAAATTTAAATGGTAATGATAATATGAGTGTGGATTATTATATGTGTTAGGATAAATTTTTGAAAAATAATAGATATACTTTAGGAGAAAATAATACCCTGGATTAAAAGCAACTATAACCAAAAGAGTTTGATATTAGCAAATGATTAGTAAAATAGATCATTGAAATGGAAAGTATGGAAATAAAACCAATTCGTATGGTGACTTACATGATAAAGGTAGCACTATAGGTCAAAGGATAAATTATGTGTTATCAGTATATCATTGGGACAACTGGCTAGCTATCTGAGAGAAACTAATGAAGGACTCCTATCTCATAACTGTTGAGGATTGAATTAGGTACCACACAAAAGACATGTTCAAATATTAATTCCCATTCCTGTGGTTGCAAACCCATTTATAAAGAGGAACTTTTGAAGGTATTGTTACTTAAGGTGTGGCCAAATTGAATCATGGTGGGTCTTAATCCACATTACTGGAAGCCTTATCAAGAGAGGAAATTCGGATTTAATCAGTTGGAGAAAGCCACAGGAGGAATGAACCAGATTGCTCTGCAACTGAGGACTGCTATCACCAGAATGCTGCAGACTCTGGGAGAAAGCATAGCCTTGCTGGCATCTTGATCCTGACTTCTAGCTTCCAAACTGTGAGCCAATCAATTCTTGTTGCTTAAGACAGAAGGGAGCAGAGGAAGAGGAGGAGGAGGAAATGAAGAAGAGGATATCAAATCAATAACCAAGACTTTCAACTTAAGAAACTAGAAAGAGCAGGGCAAATTAAACCCAAAGAAAGCAGAAGGAGGGAAATAATTAAGACTGGAGCAAAAATAAATGAGAGAATAGGATAAAATGAAGAAAATAAACAAAATATTCTTAGAAAAGGTCTACAAAATTGACAAACATTTAGCTAGACTAGTCAAGAAAAAAGAAGACTCAAATTACTAAAATCAGGAATAAAAGAAAGGGCATTATTAATAACTTTAGGAAGATTTAAAAAGGATTATAAGGGAATATTGTGAACAATTGTATACCAACAAATTAGATGATCTAGAGTAAACAGACAAATTCCTAGAAACACACAAACTACCAAATCTTACTCAAGAATAAATAGAAAATCTGAATAGATCTACAATAAGAAAAGAGAAGAGATTAAGTTAGTTAAAAAAAAAAAAAAAAAGAACCCACAAAGAAAATCTCCAGCCCATATGGCTTTACTGGTGAATTCTACCAATGTTAGAGGACTCACATGTCCCTATTTCCAAATCAACCACAAAGTTAAGTAGCTTTGGCAGTGTGATACTAGCAGAAGAACTGGCATATAGCTCAATGGGATGGAATTGAGAGATGAGACATAAATCTATACATCTAGGTTCATTTGACTTTTCACAAGGGTACTCAGACAATTCAATGGGCAAAGAATTATCTTTTCAACAAATGGTGCTGGGACAACTGAATATGAACACACAAAAGAAGGAATTTACATCCTCACAACATAAACAAAAATTAATTCAAAATGGATCAAAGATCTAAATGTAAGAGCTGAAACTATAAAATTCATAGAAGAAAACATAAGTATAAATCTTTGTGACCAAGATTAGGCAATGGTTTCTTAGATATGACACCAAAAACACAAGCAACCAAAGAAGAAATATATAAATTGGACATCATTGGGGAGCAGATGTAGCCCAAGTGGTAGAGCTCCTGCTTCCTATGTACGAGGTCATGAGTTCAACCCCTAGTACCTCCTAAAAAAAAAAACCACTGGAGAGCAGATGTGGCTCAGGCAGTTGAGAGCCTGCCTCCCACATGGCAGGTCCTGGGTTCAGTTCCTGGTGCCTCCTAAAGAAAACTAGCTAACAATGTGCAAACAAACAGATGAGGGAGCCAACACAGGGGAGCCGATGTTGAGTGCCAGTGCTCAGTGGTTGAGTGCCAGTCTCCCACATACGAGATCCTAGGTTCAATCCCCAGTCCCAGTATCTCAAAAAAAAAAAAAAAAAAAAGGCTACCATTATAATGGAAAACTTTTGTACTTCAAAGATCACTATAATGAAAGTGAAAAGACAACCCAGATAAATGAGGGAAAATATTTGTAAATTATGTATTTGATAAGGATGTAGTATTCAGAATATATATAAAAACTCTTATACAACTCAACAAGAAGAAGACAAATAACCCAATTAAAAAATGGGCAAAAGATTTGAATAGACATGTCTCCAAGAAAGGTATACAAAGGGACAATAAATATATGAATCGATGCTTAACATCATTAGTCCTTAGGGAGGTCATATCCAAACAATGAGATACTACTTACATCCACTAGGATGAATATAATTTTTTAAAAATGAAAATAAGTGTCAGTGAGGATTTGGAGAATTAAGAACCCTTATGTATTGCTGGTGCAGCTGCTATGGAAAAGTTTGACAGTCCCTCAAAAAGTTAAACATAGAACTACCATATGACCCAACAATTCCATTCCTGGCTACATACCCAAAAGAAATGAAACATATGTTCATACAAAAACTTGTACTTGAATGTTTATGCAGTATATTTATAGTAGCCAAAAAGTGGATCCAACTCAGGATGGTAGAAACCTTATGGGCTCAAAATAACTGCACATAAACCGTGCCCAAATCATTGGCTAGATACCAAGCTATGCACATAGGGGGCAACTTCTAGGAAGTCATGATAAAAAAATATGAATGAAAAAAGAACTGAACAGAGACTTCAGCAGTCACACATTATAAAAGAGTCAGATTTCATGCATTAAGTCCAGGCAAGTTATGAAAACCCTCAGAATCAAGTGTTGCTATGATTGAGTCCCTAGAACATTCCATTTTTAACAAAATTTAGCAGATATGCAAACAAGCAAACAAAAACAAAACAGAAAATGTAACCAATACTCAGGGAACAAAAAGCACTTAATAGAAACTGCCTCTGAACAGGCCCAGATAATTGATTTACCAAAGAAAGATTCCAAAGAAGCTGCTATAAGTATGTTCAAAGAATTAAAGAAAACTCTAAGAGAAATAAAGGGAAATATAATGACAATAACTCACTGTGATGATTAATATCATGTGGCACCTTGACTACATTGTAGTGTCCACTTGTTCGGTCAATCAAGCACTGGTCTGATTGTTTCTGTGAGGGTATTTCATAGATGGATTTGTGTCTATAATTGGTTGATTTTTTTTCACTTGACATTAAGTTTTTTTGAGATCATCCATGTTTAACTATATAGCTGTAACTCATTTATTGTCACTGCTGTTTAGTATTCCATTGAATGAATAAACCACTATTTATTTTGTCATCCTACTACAATGAACATTTGAGTTGTGTTTGGCTTATTTTTATTACAAACAATGCCTCTATAAGCTTTCTTATATAGGTTTCCTACAAAACATTTCTAGAGCAAAGATTGGCAAGCTATGATCCATGGGCCAAAATGTATAGCCTGTGAGTAAAGAATGGTTTTTACATTTTTAAATGGCTGTAAAAAAGCAAAAGAAGAATAATATTTCATGATATGTGAAAACATGAAATTCAAATTCCATAGTTTATAAAAGAAATCTTATTGGAATACAGCCATACCCATTTGTGTATACATTGTTTATGACTCCTTTTGTGCTATAATGACAGAGCTGAGGAGTTACAGTAGAGACAAATATGGCCTACAATGTCTAAAATATTTGCTGTCTGGCCCTTTTTAAAAAATGTTTGCCAACTCCTGCTTTAGAGTATAAATCTAAAAAAAGAATTCTTGGTTGTCTTCTTCAAAATTATAAGTAATAATAAATTGTTTTCCAAAGTGCCAAATTTACATCCCACCAGGATTAGATGAGAGTTTCAATTACTCCACCTACTTGTCAACACTTAATGATGTCAGACTTTAATTTTCAGACTGGTAGGCAGAAAATGGTAATTTGGGGACATAAAGCCTTTTTATTCTTCTTCTCCAAACTTTATATTGAGATATAAATGGAAGTATACAGAAATTAAAAACCTTCTCCTAACAACCCAAAATTTCACCAATTATATTTTAGATTTAAGAAACATGATCTTTGTAAATCTAACTATCCTGAGGGATAACTGGCAAGAGGGCATTCATTCACCTATGAATTAGTTCTTTCTTTAACCATTTTTGAGTTTTAAGTTATATCCATAAAATTCACTTATTTTAACTGTACAGTTAAATGAGTTTTAGTATATTTATCCCGTTGTAAAAACATCATCACATTCTAGGTTTAGAGCATTTCTATCACCCCAAAAAGTTCATTTCTGCTCACAACAGTCAAAACCTACCCACCCGCAGTCCCAGGAAACTACTAGGCTGCTTTTTGTCTCTATAGATTTACTTTTTCTAGAAATTTCATATGAATTGAATGAAATTACTTGTAGTCTTTTGTGACCAGTTACTTTCACTTAGCATGTTTTTGAGATTCATCCATGTTATAGTACTTATCAGTAGTTTAGTCCTTTTTATTGCTAAATAGTATCCCATTGTATGAATGTTACATATATCTACCAGGTAATGGACATTTGGATTGTTTCCATTTTTTGGCTATTATAAATAATGCTGTTATGATTATGAAATCTTTCTGCAGACAAATATTTTCAATTCTTTGGGGAAGATGACTAGAAGTAAAATTACTAAGTTACATGTTAAGTACATGTTTAACACTTGAACATACTGACAAAATGTTTTCCAGGAGGCTGTACCATTTTACATTCCAGTTGAGTGTTCCAGTTATTCCATATCCTCACCAAGACTTGGTATTGGAGGTCTTTTTCATATTAGCCATTCTAGTAGGTATGAAGTGTTATCTCATTGTGGTTTGAATTTTCATTTATCTAATGATTAATAATATTGAGCATCTTTTCAGGTGCTAGTCTTGCATATATCTTCTTGGAGATATGTCTATTTGAATCTTTTATTTTAAAAATTTTATCTCAATCTGTGGCTTGTCTTTTGATTTTCTTAATGGTGCTTTTTTTAAAAAAAAATTATTTTGAAATAATTTCAAACTTACAGGACACTTGCAAAATAATACATACCCCATAAAAAGAACTCCAACATACCCCTTACCCAGATACCCAGACCCAGCAACTTTTTTTTTTTTTT
>JAKSZT010054334.1:9046567-9076409 GCA_026826555.1 Tolypeutes matacus | reverse complement strand
CATCCATTGCCACAACAGTACTCAGGACAACCTCCAACTCCCAAAGAAGCCCCTGTATTTCAACTGCTCATCCCCTCCCTACCCAAAAACTGTCAAGTGGCCACTGGCTCCACCTCATTGTTATAATTTCTTGCATTGCAAGAATCACCATATGTGAGCAAGAGAACTTAAGGTTGCTTTTTGAGGAGCACATAGTTTTTCATTTTGATGAAGTTCAATGTATCTATTTTTTCTTTGCTTAAATCAAGGTCAAAAGGTTGTTGTGGGCCTTTGAAGCTGTATGTATCCCAGAAATACATGTTCTAAAACCTAATCCAATATGAGCCCATTGTAAGTAGGACTTTTTTATAAGGTTACTTCAATTAAGGTGTGTCCCACCTCAATCAGGATGGGTCTTAATCCTATTACCGGAGTCTTTGATAAGTGGAAAGAAATTCAAAGAGAAAGCCAGAGGGAGCAGCCAGAAGCTGAAACAACCGTGGACCCAGAGGAGAAGGGAGACACGAGGAGACAATTCCATGTGTCTTGCCATGTGGCAAGCTAAGGACCAAGAATCACTAGCAGCCAGTCTCAGAATGCCACAGTCTTTATGAAGAAAGCATTGCCTTAATGATGCCTTGATTTGGACTTATTCCCCTCCTCAAACCATGAGTGAATAAATTCCCATTGTTTAATCCAACCCATTTCATGGCAGCTGTTTGAACAGCCTAAGAAACTAAAACAATTGTCTGTTTTTTCCTAGAAAGCTTATAGTTTCAGCTCTTGTATTTAGGTCTGTGATCCAATTAGAGTTGATTTTTGCATGTGGTAAGAGATAAGGGTGTAAGTATAAATATCTAGATGTCCCAGCACCACATGTTGAAAAGTCTATTCTTTCTCTATTGATTTATCTTGACACCTCTCTCCAAAATAATTGATCACAAATATAAAGATTTAGTTCTGAAATTTCTATCCTCTTCCATTGATCTATATCTAGATCCTTATACCTTAATTATGTAATTGTAAGTTTTGAAATCAGGTAGTGTAAATCCTTTAACATTTTTCTTCTTTTTCAAAAATGCTTTGCCTGTTTTAAGTCTTCACATTTCCATATGAATTTTTGAATCAGCTTGTTAATTTTTACTAAAAGCTTGTTGGCATTTTGATAAAGGCTATGTTTTATCTAAGCATCAATTTGAAGAGAATTGCTATTAAAATTTTTTGAATCTTTCAATACCTAAATATGGAATGTCTCTTCATTTATTTAGATCTTTTTTATTTTCTCTCAACAATGTTTTGTAGCTTTGAATACATATGTCTTGCAGTTCTTTTCTTTTCTTTCTTTTTTTTTTATTTTAAGATTTTATTTATTTATTCATTTATACCCCCCTTGCTGCTTGTGCTCGCTGGGTCAGCTAACCACGCCGTGCGGGCGGGCTTGCCTTCACCAGGAGGCCCCGGGAACCGGGCCCAGGGCCTCCCATATGGTAAACGGGAGCCCTACTGATTGAGCCACAGCCGCTTCCCTTGCAGTTCTTTATTTACATTTATTCCTGAGTAATTTCTTCTTTTTGATGCTATTGTGTTCTTCATTTCTTACTATGGGTTAAAGTTACCTTCTGCTCTCATTTCTTGTCAGAATGAAGGGCTGCCTTTAAAATTTCCTGTAAGGCAACTCTGTAAGCAACAATTTATCTGTCTTTATTTTTTTTTTTGGAAAAGATTTTATTTCATCTGCATTTTGAAAGGAAAATTTTGCTGAATATAGATTTCTTGGTTGACAGATCTTTTTTTTCAACACTTTGAATGTTGTTCCACTGCTTTATTGTTTCTGATTAAAAGTCATTTGTTAATGATATTGTTGTTCCCCTGTATGTTATAAGTTGTTTTTTCTTTTCCCGTTTTCAAGATTTTCTCTTTGTCTGAAGCTTTAGTAGTTTGTGTCTGATGTGTCTAGGCATGGGTGTCTTTATATTTTGCCTACTTGGGCCTTTTGAGATCTTGGATTTGTAGATTAAATTTTTTTTTTTTCCCAAGAGAAATTATACAGTTTTTTATGATAAAATTACATTTTTAAATGTTGGGCAATAATTGATTCTCTCCCCCAGAAAACAGTACCAGGCTAAATAAAGCACTTTCAGGCAGCCAGTTAACAACCTATTTTACACACTCTGAAATAAGAAATGGATGTCTACAGTAGCAAAATATTTATACAAAATTATCAGCACTAGACAGCCTACCAAGGAAGCAAGGGACAGACCCCTACCCGAGGATCAGTACATGAGCTTAAGAGAGAGGTCAGAAGAGAATAAGTGGTGGAAAAGGAACAAGAGGCCGTGCAGAGCTGGCCTACGGTCCCAGAATGGCCATGGGTTAATACACATGGCCAGGAGGGAGGGAAGGACCCCCACAAGATCCTCCAGATCTCCCACCGATTGACCTGACTGGGCACTAGTATCCCAGGAGCCTTTTGGCCTCTTCACTCTGGGCCTGCAGCGTCTCACTTGCATATTTCTGGAGGAGTTCCATTTTCTTCCTTCGTACAAGTGCCTCCTCAATCTCTTGCTGCGATGGCACTGGGACATGTGCAATGAACTTCTGCTGCCCGTCTTCCCCTCCTTTCTCCTGGCTGCCTTCCTCATCAGACTCCTCCTCGTTGACAGCATAGATATTGATCTCGTCTTCCTCCTCCTCCTCTTCTTCTTCCTTTTCTCCCCTTGCCAGCCGGGCCTCTCGCTCAACTTTCCACTTTTCCACTAATTCAGCTCGGAGTTTCTTTTCATACTCTTGTTCCAAAGGCACAATAACACCATCATCTTCATCGAGGTAACCACAGTACTCAAAATCAATCACCTTCATGAGCTCAGCTCGTGTCTTTCTTGGAGGAGGAAGAGGTTCTTTTTCAAATAGTTCTCTCACAGCAGGCAAATCTTTTGCTGCTCCAAAGTATTTGTAACCTCGGTTTCCTGGGACTTCTTTCCCTTCATGATCCAGCATTTTAGGGCCAACTTTCCCATAATCAGGGCCACCCAGTTCCTTTATCCGGACCTCCCAGTGTCCTTTTTCTCGTAGCAGCTTGTTAATTTCATCATTCAGGTCACGAATTCGGAATTCACCTAAACCAGCATTCTGAATTTGAGCCACTTTTTTAGAGATCTCTCCAATAATCTGTCATCTCCACTTCTCAGCTTTGGGCAGCTCGGTACATTCTGAGGCGAGAAAGGGTCTTCGTTCCTTCACTTTTCCCTCTTCTAGCTGAGCTTGGCGAAATCTCGCTAAAGCCGTCATGGCCTTTTCTGCATTTCGGGCCATGGTGCCAGTGAGGGTGCTGCGCCCGGGCCCAAGGAGCTTCCTGTAGATTAAATTTTTATTAATCACATTTGAAACGTTTCAACTATTTTTTCTTCCCCTTTCTCCCTGGAGACTACCATTGCATATATGTAATTGGTATGCTTGATGTTGTGCCAAATATCTCTGAGAATCTGTTCATTTTTCTTCAATCTTTTTTCTCTCTGTTCTTCAGTTTGGGTCATTTCTTTTGAACTATCTTAAAGTTCACTTATTTTTTTCTCCTGCTGCTTCACATCTGCTATTAAGCCTATTTAGTGAATTTTTCATTTTTGTTATTGTAATTTTCAAGTCTACAGTTTCCATTTGGTTCCTATCTGGTGAGTAGGTATGTGAATTAGTCTGAGTTCTTCAGAGAAAGAAGAAAGAGAACTAACAGGATATGGGGGTGGGTGTGTGTATGTGTGTGTGTGTTTATAAAACATGATTTATTATAGGTTTTCGCTCACGTTGACAGTGATGGTGGGCAAGTCCAAATTCCATAGGACAGGCTGAAAGCTGGAAATTCCAATAAAGGTCCATTAGAATTCCCCATGGGAAGCTGGCTGGCTGAAGTAGAGCCAGAAATTCTTTTTGACATCTGAAATCCTCTGTTCTGGCTTTTAAGACCTCTAACTGGTTGGATAAGGAGACTTCCTACATTGCTGAGGGCAATCTCCTATGGCTTGTAAATAAAGTAATCTAGAGCTGCTATTGCACCTCAAAGGTATTCAATCTCCTGTGTCTTTTTGTTCCGACCTCTTTTATGTGTGGTTTTTAACCTCATTATCACAGATTGCTCCTGTGACTAGACATCTGGCAGGAGGAAGAGGAAATGATCAGGACAAAAGGCAAAACCTGGGTGCCAATCAAGTTGGCTGTATTTAAGAAGATTTCCCAAGGCCCGGTCCAATGACCTCTTGTGATCTCTCATGAACCAATTTTCTGCTGCAGGACTCCTACCCCTTGCATGATGAGCAGCTGGGAAATGTAAATTTACAGCTAGGTATATTTTCTCTACCTTCCCTAACAAAATTGTGACTTTATTACTGAAGGGATGTGTTTTGTGTAGACAACTGGCTGTGTTTGCTAAATCCATGTGCCCTTTCTATCTTCAGTGTCTCATTTTGAGCCAATGAGACTATTGACCTGGAGACCAGCAGGAGTGAGATTCTGGAAGAGGAAAAGTTGTTAAACCAAATCAGGAGGTGGACTTTCTGCTATAAGTAAATACCTTGTAGCCTAATATAAGTACCATAATGTGGATTTAATTGATTGAAGAAAGTAAATACTAATCACTTGAAAGTCAATTGCAGTGATTCAGGAAGTGCCTTTATTTTTAAAAAGTACTTAATACAAAAATAACAAAATATCAAAATTTGGTGTTGAATTGTTATCTTGAATATGTTATATGTGCAGCTGAATGTGCTAAAAATCACTTTGTCTAAAATTAGTTGGATTAAGTATTATGAGCCAAGAAAATTTACATCATTTGTATAATTTTGGCTTAAAATCCTCCTGACCCAGAAACTGATCTTAATATAATCAAATAACAATTTGTTTCATTTCAAAAAGCATCTTGTATTTTAAGTATTTTCTAAAAAGAACAAACATAGACGATATTAATGGCAGTCAGGATTGAAAGTTAAGATAGGACCATGTAGCCAAACTGATAAACATTTTTATAGTCTGAAATCATCAACGTAAACTCTTCACTCTTACGAGGGCACTAAAATAAAATTTCTTTAAATACTTTTGGATTCTTTTTAAAATTTATTCTTCAGGATAAAAATGCATTATTAAAATTGTTTGTTAAAATTTTTATAGCCTTTTAATTCTAATAAGATTTCAGGCATGCAGAAAAGTTGCAAGAATATACCTTTGACCCAGATTCAACAATTGTTTAATATCCTTTTACTTGCTCTAACACTCCCTCTTTCTATATGTTGATATCTATATATGTATAATATTTTTTCAAGACATTTAAGATAAGTTGAAGACTTCATGTCCTTTTACTCTGCAGTGTATATTTACTAAGAACAAGGGCATTCTCTCACATAACCACAGTAAAATTTGTCAAAATCAGGAAAATTAACACTGATACAATTCCAATTATATCAAATGTTTCAATAAAGTCCTTTGAATTGAGATTTTTCTTCTTCTGGTCAGGAGCCAATCCAGATTCATGCATTGCATTTAGTGGCCATAAAGTAGTTTAGTCTACTTTAAACTTAAAAAGTCCATTAGTCTTTATTTATCTTTCTTGATCTTAACATTTTTGAAGAGCGCAGTTCAGTTGCATTCTAGAATTTCATTGGTCTGATGTTTTTCATAATTCAAGTTTTGCATTTTGGGCAGGAAAATGAGAGAAATGATGCTGTGTTCTTCTCAGTGCAACCTATTCAGAGTACATGATGTTGATTTTTCTCAATTTAGTGTTGTTAAATCTGAACACTTTGTTAAAGTGATGTGTGCCAGGTTTCTCCACTTAAAGTTAATATCTGTCCATATGTAATTAATAAGTAATTTGTGAGGAGATACTTTGAGATTATGTAGACATCCTGTTCCTCCTCAAACTTTCACCAATTAGTTTTAGCACCCATTGGTGATTATTTTAACTCCCTCTTCCGTTCTTTATTAGTTGGCATTCTATGTTGAGGAAGAGCTTTCCCTTCTTTTCCATATTCACTCATTTATTTATATCAGTATGAGTATTTATATCAGCACTATCATTATTTTGATGCTCAGATTGTCCCAGATTTGGCCCAGTGAGAGCCCTTTCAACTAAGCAACTCTGTCCTTTTGATATGTTTCCATGATGCATGGCAAGAAAATATACAGAGGGAAGTGGATGTGGCTTAAGCGATTGGGCTCCCGTCTACCATATAGGAGGTACAGGGTTCGATTCTTGGGGCCTCCTGGTGAAAAGCAAGCTGGCCTGCATGGTGAGCTGGCTCTGAGCAGAGTGCTGGCATGCGCAGGAGCGATGACACGATAAAAAGAGACAGAAGAGAGGCACTAAGAGATGCAGCAGACCAGGGATCTGAGGTGGCACAAGACATTGAGCAGCCTCTCTCTACTCAGGAAGGCCCTAGGATCGGCTTCTGGTGCCACCTAAAGAGAAGACAAGCATACACAGAACACAAAGAAAGCAGACAGCGCAAAAACAAGAGGGGAGAATAAATGAATTAAAAAAAAAAAATTAGAGCAGATATAAATGAAATAGAGAACAGAAAAATAATTGAAAGAATGAACAAAACAAAAAGTTCTTTGAAAAAAATAAATAGAATTCTCAAACCTTTAGCTGAAAAAAAAAAAGAAAATATATTAGAGGTTCTATTTGTATGTATTTTTACTAAATTCTAAAAAATTTGTTTTTATAATGTAAATAATATTGGTATAGTTGTATATTATATAATTAATTAATAGTAAATGTAAATATATTAGAGATTGTATTACCAAAAAAATTTTTTTTCCTAAGTACTTTTTCTGAAAATGACAAAAACTAAGGATGGTAGAATGGTATCCTATCCTGGGGTGAAGAAGACTGTTGGCATCTTCATCTCTCCTTTCATACCATTTTGCCTCTTCCTCATCTCCAGTGATGATACTGGAGGTCTGGTTCCTAGGAATTTTTTTTTTTAAATAGAAGCAGTTTTATTGAGATATATTCACATACCTTACAATCCATCCAATATGTACAATTAATGGCTTTTAGTATAATCACAGAGTTGTGCATTTATCACCACAATCCATTTTAGAACATTTTCATTATTTCAAAAAGAAAAATCCCATACCCCTTAACAGTTACCTCTCAATCCCGCTATCCTTCCCCAGCCCTACATAACCATTAATCTAAATCCAACTTTATAAATTTATTTATAATTGCATTTTATGTAAATGATGGTTCCTAGGATTCTTGAAAGTAAAGTGATTATAAATTGGTTGACAGTGTCATTCAAGTCTTCTATATTCTTATTGATTTTATTTTTTCTATCAAATATTGAAAGAAAGGTATTGAAATCTCTGGTTATAGTTGTAGATTTATCTATTTTTCCTTGTAATTTTATCAATTTTTTGCTAAATGTACATTGTGTTCTGTTATTAGAGGCATAGACATTTAGGATTGTTACATCCATTTGAAGAACTGACCCTTTATCATTATGAGATTACCTTCTTTATACTTGGTAATATTCTTTGCTCTGAAGCTACTTTGATAGAAAGCCACTTCAGCTTTCTTTTGATTAGTGTTAAAATGCTCTATCTTTGTCCATCATTTTCTTTTTGTATCCTTATAGCTAAAGTATGTTTCTTATAGGAAGGATAATTGAGTCTTAGTTTTTTATTACCTTTGCCTTTTAATTTAATTTAAATGAATTAGATTTCATTTAATGTGATTATTGATAGGATTAGTTTTAAGTATACTACCTTGTTATTTGTTTTCTATTTGTTCCATATGTTCTTTGTTCCTCTCCCTCTCTCCCTGTTTTTTTTCTTTTTCTTTTCTCCCTTCTTTTTGACTAGGTATTTTTCATGATTCCATTTTATCTCCTTGTTGGCTTATTACCTAGAACTCTTTGTTTTGTTATTTTAGTAGTAGCTTTAGAGGCTATAGTTTACATGTTTAACTTATTGCTGCCTACCTCCAAGCAATATTATACCTTGTCATGGCTAGTCAAAAATGTATTTCCATCTTCCATTTTTCTCTTTGTGTCATTATTGTCATACATTTTACTTCTACATATGTTATAAACTCTACAATGATTTTTGTTTAAACAATTATCTTTTAAAGATATTTAAATGATAAACAAAACATCTCATATATTTACTTTAGTAATTATTGTTTCTGGTGATCTCCGTTCTCTTTGTAGATCCAAATCTCCAACTTGTGTAATTACCCTCTGCCTGAAGGACTTCCTTTCATAATTTTTGTAGTTCAGTCTACGGTGTTGAATGTTTTCAGTTTTGAATGGTGGAAAAAGTCTTTATTTTGTCTTTGTTTTTGAGACTCTTTCCAATGGCTATAGAATTCTAGATTGGTAGTGTTTACTTTCATTATTTTGCTCCATGGTCTTCTTACTCAACTATTTCTAATAAAAATTCTTGCAGTCATTCTTATCTTTGTTTCTCTTTACATAAGTGGTTTTTTTTTTTTTTTCAAGCTTCTTTTAAAGATTTTTCACTTTATCACCTGTTTTGAGCAATTTGGTTACGATGTTCTTTGGTCTAGTTCTCTTCATGCTTCTTGTGTTTGGGGTTTGGGGGGTTATAGTTTTCAACATATTTGGAAAAATTTTGCCGTTATTTTTTCAAATATTTTTTCTGAATTCTTTTTGCTCTACTCTCATTTGAGGACTCCAATTACAGAAATATTAGGGTGCTTAAAGTTGTCCCACAGCTCACAGATTCTATTTTCATTTTTTAAAGACTTTTTCTCCGTGTGTTTCATTTTGTCTCGTTTTCATAGCTATGTCTTTCAATTCACTAATCTTTCTTCTGCAATGTCTATTCGGCCATTAATCCCAGTCAGTGTAGTTTTCATGTCTAGAAGTTTGATTTGCATCTTTTTAATACTCTAACATCTGTATCATGCCTGGGTGTTTTGATTGATTGATTTATTCCTTACAAGGTCACTTTTTTCCTGTATGTTTGCATGCCTGGTAATTTTATATTGGGTGCTAGATATTGTGAATTTGGGTGCTAGATTTTTTTTTTTTCCTATAAATATTGTCGAGCTTTGTTCTGGGATACAGTTAAATTACTTGAAAACAATTTCATCTTTTCAGGTCTTGATTTTAACATTGACAAAAAAGATTAGAACTAATTATTCCCCACTACTTAGGCAAGACCTTCTTGAGTGCTCTATCGAATGTCCCATGAATTGAGGTTTTCCAGTTTGGTTGGTGGGAACAGGTACTATATTTGGCCTGACCTGCTGTTATTTTTCCCTATAATCCTTTCAGCCTGGGTAGATTCATCACACACATGCACCGATCAGTACTCTTCTGAATAATTGAGGAGGACCCACTACAGATCTCTTCTTGAGTTCCCTCTCCCTGTCTCATGGCCTGGAAACTCTCTCAAGATAGTAAGCTGGGGCTTACTTCGATGTTTGACATTCTGAGTAGTATGTATCTTGGAGGAGGTCTATTGGGATTTATTCTGATTGGGGTACGCTGTGCTTCTTGGACATGTAAGTTCATTTCTTTCTTGAGAGTTAGAAATTTTCAGCTATTATTTCCTCAAATACTCTTTCTGCCCCCTTTCCCTTCTCTCCTCCTACTGAAACTCCCATGACATATATGTTGCTGTGTTTCGTGTTATCATCAACTCCCTGAGCCCCTGCCTCAAATTTTTTACATTATTTTCTCTCTGTTCTTTTCTGTCTTCAATTTCATCTGTTCTGTTTTTTGTATCACTTATTCTTCTATCATTTCGAGTCTGCTGTTGTATGCTTCTAATGTGTTTTTGTTCTCACCTATTGTGTCTTTCATTCCTATGAGCTGTTACTTTTCTATTCAGATTTTCAAATTCTTTGTGCTTGCTCAGTGTCTTCTTGATGTCATTTATCTCTTTAGCCATATTGTCTTTCAATGCATTAATTTGATTTTGGAAATTTGTGTGCATCTTGTTGATTAGTTGTCTCAAATCCTGTGTCTCTTCTGGAGCTTTTATATATTCATTTTTGGGGGCCATGTCTTCCATTTTCTTAGTATAGCTCATAAATTTTGCTGGTATCTAGGCCTTGATGAGGATGGTGAGTTTACTCATATGCTCAATTTCTCTCTCTTTTGTAGGGATTTAGTGGCTAGAGGCTGTGTATTACTGCTGTTCTTTGATTCTTGGTTCAACCTGGGTCTTTAGGATTGTCCCTGTTAGTTGCTCAAAACTGGGCTCTGGACCTCATAATGGGTTGCAGACTTGTTTCCTAGGGCCTTGGGGAGGGAGGCCTATAAAGACTGGGAAAAGCCTTAATTTCCTCATGTGCACTTCCTTAGTCTGCCAGCAGATGGTGTTCTTGGGCAGCCCTCTCAGTTCAATGCCTGGTTGTGGCGTGTCTGCTGCAACACAGACTAAATCAATGTAATAGAGTTTCCTGCTTGGAGGCCAAAAGCCTCATATTTCAAACTTTCTCAGAGGCAGTTCTCCAACCTTTGCTGGCAACCCCCTCTTTTTGCAGGTAGGAAATAATTCCACTCCCCTCTGCATCCTCAACAATCAATTCTGGTTAGTAGAGGGGGAGCTTGAGAGTGTCAGATCTCTTTAGTCCAGGATCTCTTTAGTTCCTTGCCTACTCCGAAGGCAAACAATGGCAAGGCCCCACCAAGGCCTGGAAGGGCTCGTGGGACACAGCAGACCAAATCTGTGTGTCAAAAGCTGAGTCAGCCTTAGACTGTGTCCCTCCCTCTCCCCTTTCCTGGAGAGGTGAATCCCTGGGGCTCCTTTGTCTGTAGCTACCAGCCCTGAGGCCTGTGGGGGAGGGGTCTGGCAGTAGCAGCTGCCGCTTTTAACTCACAGTTTTGCCATCACGATTCATTTCCTTTGTCCCTCTCTTCTGGGTGGTGTCCAGCCTTTCCCTGGTGTCCTAAACCCTAGAAGATCTTGTCTAGGGTGGTAAATTTGGTCCTTGTTACTCCATCTTGACCAGGACTTCCATCTTGTTTTAAAAAGTAAACTTGATTTTTCTTGCTAAAGGAACCCCAGAGAAATTCATTCTTCCTTATTTACCTTCTTATCTGCTTCCAAGTGACAATTTCCAATCTAGGATTAAGGAAGAGGAATTTTAGAAAATAAATAATCACGGGGGCAGTTTAAGAACCATATCAAATAGGGAGTTTATTTTTTGTGTATGTTGTGTCAGATGGAGCCTGTGAAGAGGGCAGAGAGACAGAAAGATGAGGAGAGGAAATTTTACAATGTTAGTAGAGTTGGAAAAACTTTTTATTTATTTTAGTCTTTGTCTCCATTCCGCTTTGGGGATCCTAGATCTTTTGTGTTCTCTTCCCTTTTCTCATTTCCTCTTTCTCTGTTAGTCTGATATCATTCATTTTTAATTTAGTGCAAACACATTTTGGGACCTAAACTAGGGGTTGAAAAAATTTCTTGGTCTGTTCAAAGGTCATTCAGTTTTTCCAGTTGCAAGTTCATTGGAAGAAAAGGAGACCTAGAGGATGACCTAAGAGAATACAGTTTATCCTGTTTAACAAAGTCTCTTTTATCTATTCTTGGCTTCTACTCTCTTTCTGTTGTAGTTCAGGCTTCTCTTCTCACACCAACCTCTTTAGCTCTGTGGTTCCGCTTCCTCCTCCCAAACTCTATAATCATCCCCTAGACTAGCCTTTTGGTCTCACAACCCAGAGATTTTTATTTTTAACCATGTGGCACTTAGAATAACAGATTTTTCTAAGAGTAGGTGGAGTGCATATGAATGTACTCCTCAGAAACACCTCAAAGAGGGCTAGGCAATAGGCAAATAGGTATCAGAGGGTACACTATGATTGGGTGAGGAGCATCAGTCACGAATGGCAAAAGTCTCCTGAAAATTGGCTACTGGGGAGCTCGTTTCAGGGCTTATGTATTTTAGTGCCTGTTAATATGTTAACATAAATGACTGTAATGAAGATTAAACTGTCTTTGTGAGCACTTTATTGATATTAAAACACGAACAAAGAGAGGATAAAGATTCTAAGAACAGGGGGCCGGATGTGGCTCAAATGGTTGGGCGTCCGTCTGCCATGTGGAGGGGCCTGGGTTCGATCCCTGGGACCTCCCAATAAAATAAAAAATATATATAGAGAGGGAGCATGGGCTGCCAGGCTCTGTGTGCCGGTGAGCCGCCAGGCGCCGGGAGCCATGCAGCGGGATGATGACGTAGCAGGGAAGGGATGCAGTGGGGAAACAAGACAAGATGCTCCGAAAGCTCTGAAAACGAGGAACCAGCGTGGAGCAGGTGGCGGGGTGCCTCTCTCCTATGTCGGAGGTCTCCAGGATTGGGTCCTGGTGAGGACAGGAGGAGGAGGAGAGGATATGGCGAGAGACAGACACAGAGAGTTGCCCAGCAAATGGACACAAAACAGCAAATGGGGAAGGGGGGGTTTAAAATGGATGAAGTGAATAAATAAATCTTAAAAAAAAAAATTATATAGCTAAATAAACTATCAGATATAAGCTATTTTTTTAAAAAAAAAAGAGATTCTAAGAACAATTGCACTGATTTAGATGAACTTCTTAGTTTTTTACTTCACTATACTGCATCTCAGTAAGTATGTGCAAAACTTCATTGAAAGAGATAATATATATAAAATGCTTTGTGCATACCTGAGGCACAAAAATACAAATATATCATTAATTATATTGTCTTATATATTAGTCACATCATATTACAATTATATCCTATATTCTAAAGCATAAAATCATTAAAATTATTTTATAAGATTGTCATTGTTTCATATTGTTGTGATTTTATTTTAGTGTTCATGTAGCAGAGTTTTCTTCTCATACATTTCCCAAACTGGTGGGAACATTGATGAGGATATTTATTAACTCCTATGTAGAAATTCAAGTTATATCTTAACCTCAAATTTAAGTTCCAAGGTCCTATATTCAAAATGTCAGAATAATTTCTGCGGTGGACTCTGAAAGTATCTCTTTGCATACTAGTTTCTCTGCAGTTTGTCTGGATTTATATTTAAGCTTTTGGCTTTCACTTTTATCCCTAGTTCAGCCAGGCTGGAGGAGTTGAATAGTAATACCATCTGGCATAGAGTTGAGCCCATATCAACATATTGATGTTGCATCATCAGCATATTGATGCCACTGACACCAAAATGATTCTCTGTCTCACTAAACTGCTTCTCATAGGCATTTTTTTTTCCCTCTTTTTTTTTTTTTTTTTATTGTAGGTAAAAATCAAAATTTTCACAATACATACCAACATTTGCAAAATGATATATAAATATATATGCATATATGTGCATTTGCTTACAAAAATGTTATTTATATATATATATATATATAAATATATTTTAAGAGGTGCTTAGATTACCCAAAATATTACACAGAACCCACTGGGATTCCCATGTTGCCCATCACCCACACAAACATCTCCCACAAGTGTGACCCACCACCCTCAATGGACTCATAGGCATTTAGCAAGTGCGGTGACAAAAGAGAGCTGACAGTAATCATCCGCCAGAGTGAATGAGCAGTTGCCCATTGGAAGAGAGAATGTTACACAGTGAGTTGGTGCATTATTAAGATGACACCAGTAGATCCCAACTCTAAATAATAAATAAGAATGAGTATGTGACTATCTGTTTCTCATTGATGATTAATCTTGAGACCAGAACACTTCTGGTTCTGAACAGAATTAAAAGCTAAACTCACCATGATGAAGACATCTTGAAAAAAAACTGAAGCTGTTGCTCAATCCTAATATAGAGAATAACTGGCTAATAAAATTTTTCAACTAATTAACTTTTTAGTTGAAGAAAAACATATATACAGAAAAGTGTCCCTATCATCCTTGCACACCTCGATATATTTTCACTCAGCTATCACACTTGTGTAACCTCCACGGGGATCAAAAAATAGTACATATCATCAGTATCCCTCCTACTGCCTAATAGTCATTACTCTCAGCTTTCTCCCCAGAGCTAACCACTAACCTGCATTCTTACAAAATAAGTTATTTTTTTATCTGTTTTTAAACTTGAGGCAAATAGAATTGGACTTTTGTGCCTGACTTTTCTCATTCAAAATTATGCCTGTGAGCAGTGTTGTGTTGGTAAATTTTAATGATTAGTTATACGGGGGAAAAAAAGTATGCATATATATGTAAATCATTTTATTGTTAAGTTTACTGATATAAAAGCTGAATAGCATAGAATTTACAAATAATAATAAAAGATACAATACTCTCTATTGTACATTCCACATATATATAACTTTAGTATTACTTGCTACCTCTTGCAAAAATCCACTATCTGTTATAATTTTTTTCCCATCAATAGTATCCCCAAATTAGTTTTGAAGAAAGGCTTCATTACTATCTAATTCAGCAAAGAAGTCAATCATGCCATTGGTAAATGTGTGTTGTTCTAATGGTAATGTTGTTTGATGTTTTCATTTACCTTGATGAGTGAGATAAAAGTGAAACTTTACTTGTTGATTTATGATATGAATGACTTCTTTCCAGAGTTGGGATAAGAGGTTTTGAAAACTGGAAGGATATTTCCTCAACTTTTTTTTTTGCTATTCTCAATGGAGCAGCTACAGACACAACAAACTTTTAAAGTGTAATCTGCAAGATGAACATTGTCTCCATCACTTTCTTAAATCTATACCAGGGGTAGGCAAACTTTTTCTATAAAGGACCAGAGAGTAAATATTTATGGCTTTGCAGGCTATACAATCTCCGTTGCAGCTACTCAACTCTGCTGTTGTAGTGAATGAGCATGGCTCTCTTCCAATAAGATTTTATTTACCAAAAGAGGCATATGGCCTAATTTTCCCTATGGGACATAGTTTGTAACCCCTGGTTTAGACAGTCAACTATAAGGCAAACCCTGATTTGTACACCTGCTGATTATCATGGTGTAAATATTCCCACCATGGCCAATTTTAAGCTAGTGTAAAGTTGGGAAGTGCAGTAGTGCACTATTATATAATATTTTCATTATACAGATAAAATATAATAAATTTAATTAACCTCAAGACCATAGGTAATATTAAAATGCAGCAAACTGATTAGGAAGTTATAGGCTTTGAATATTACCTTTGTTTCTAGTATAATCTATTTAATTTGTAAGTTTATGTAATTTAATTTTAATACTGACTGTTTAACAGCTTACAAAATTCCTGAAAATTTAACAGTTGGTATTTGTGTGCTGGTATGATCCAGCTTCCTGTGAGATTCATTCATGTTGCATGTAGGTAGCAATTGACCATTTGTTCTCACTGCTGTATAGTATTCCAATGAATGAACATATCACAATTTATCAATTCTATTGTAGTAGGACATTTGGTCTCTCTACTTTTATTGCTATTATAAATAATTCTGCTATGGTCATTTTGTACATGATTTTTTGTATACATATTTATTCCATTTTGTATTGGTTTGCTTAATATAGTATTCATTTGTTCAACTCTCTTAGATACTGCCAAACAGTTTTCCAAAGAGGTTGCATCAGTTAAAACATTCCCCGAAATATATGATCATTGCAATTGTTCTACATACTCAAAAACTGTTGGCATTGCCAGTCATTTTGGTAGGTGTATACAAGTATCTCATTGTAATTTAATCATCATTTACCTAATGACTAATGAATTTGAGCACCTTTTATATATTGAATATTCTTTTTGTGAAGTGTCTCTTAAAAGTTCTCATCTGTTTTTCTATTTACTTGAGTTGTACTGTATGTAAGTCTTTTGTCAGCTATATGTATTGCAAATGTCTTTCCCCACTCTGTGGCTAGCTTTTTCATTCTTTTGTTAATGTCTTCTGATGAATAGAAGTTTATAATTTCAATAGAGTCAAAATTATCAATCTTTGGTATGTTAGAAGTTTTTTATTTTTAATCTTGTATAAGAAATATTTTTCCAACCAAGGACATAAAGATATTCTCCTATACTACTTGTTTTACATTTTACCCTTAAATGTACAACCTATAACCCCCGTGGAATTGAATTTTGTGTGTTGTGTGCAGTAGGAGAGAAAAGATTCATTCTTTTTCTGTATGGAAAAGTAATTTGCCTGGTGCCATTTATTGAAAAAAGATCTGTCATTTATTCCATTGCTAGATAGTGCCACTTTTGTCATAAAAAATATTAATAGGTTTATATATTTAAAAAAGAATTCTTATAACTCAACAACAAAAAGACAAACCACTTAATTTAAAAAAGGGCAAAGAACTTGAATAGACATTTCTCCAAAGATACACAAATGGCAAATGAGTATAAAAGATGCTCAACATCATTAGCCATTAGAGAAATGCAAATCAAAACCACAAGGAAATATCACTACACATCCACTAGGATGGCTGTCATATGAAAAATGGAAGGTAGTAAAGATGTGGAGATATTGGAACTCTTGTGCATTGCTGGTGGGAATATAAAATGGTTCAGTTGTTGTAGAAAACAATTTGGCATTTCCTCAAAAAATTAGAAACAGAATTACCATGACTGGGCAATAATAAGTATTATAGGTATATACCCTAAAGAATTGAAAACAGAACTGAAACAGATATTTGTACACCAATGTTCACAATATCCAAAAGGTGAAAACCACCCAAATGTCCATTAACAAATGACTGGATTAAAAAGTGTAGTTTATCCGTATAACAGAATACATTTCAGCAGTAAAAAGAAATCAAGTTCTGATACATTCTACAACATAGACAAACCTTGAAAACATTATGCTAAGTGAAATAAGCCAGACAGAAAATGATGAATATAGTATGATTCCCTTTATTTGAAATATCTAGAATAAGCAAAGTCAGAGAGACAGAAAGTAGATTCAAGGTTACCAGGTGCTGGGAAAAAGGGGAATAAGGAGTTACTGCTGAAAGGATAAAGAGTTTCCATTTTGGGTGATGAAAAATTTTAGTAATGGAAGGTGGTGATGGTAGTATAACATTATAATAGTTTTTAATGCCACTAAATTGTACACTTAGTATGTTAAAATGGCAAATTCAGTGGAATAAAATTGAGAGCTCAGAAATCAACCCTCACGTTTATGGCCAACTGATTTTTGACAAGGTGTCAAAGACCACTCAATTGGGGAAGAATAGTTTCTTCAACAAATGTTGCTGGGAAAACTGGGCCTCAATTTGCAGAAAAAAGGAAGGAGGACTCTTACCTCACACCTTATACAAAAATCAACTTAAAATGGAGTCGAAGACCTAAATATAAGAGCTAGAACTATCAAACTCTCTGAAGAAAATGTAGGGAAGCATCTTCAGGGCCTTGTGTTAGGCAATGGTTTCTTAGAATTTATACCCCAAGCACAAGCAACAACAGAAAAAAGAGATAACTGGGACTCCATTAAAATAAAAAAAAAATTGTTCCTCAAAGGACTTTATCATTAAAGTAAAAAGGTAACCTACACAGTGAAGCAGATGTAGCTCAAGTGATTGCGCTCCCGCCTACCACATGGGAGGTCCCGGGTTTGGTTCCTGGTGCTTTCTGGAGAAGATGAGCAAGACAGCGAGGTGGCATGACAGGCAGGCATGGCAAGCTGATGCAACAAGATGACGCAACAAGAAGACACAAAGAGGAAAGACAATAAGAGACACAACAAAGCAGGGAGCTGAGGTAGCTCAAGCAATTGAGTGCCTCTCTCCTACACAGGAGGTCCCAGGTTTGGTTCCTGGTGCCTCCTAAAGAGAAGACGAGCAGGACACAGAGAGCACACAGCGAGGGCAAATGAGGGAGGGGGTGGAATAAATAAATAAAATAATCTTTAAAAAAGAAAAAAAGATAACCTATACAACGTGAGAAAATATTTGGAAACCTCATAACCCATAAAGGATTGACATCTAGAATATATAAAGAAATCCTTCAACTTAACAACAAAAAGACAAACACCCCAATTAAAATATGGATAAATTACTTGAACAAAAATCTCTCCAGAAAAGATATACAAATGACCAGAAAACACATGAAAAATGTTCAGTATCATTAACCATCAGAGTAATGCAATTCAAAATCACAATCACCATTTCACACCCAACAGAATGGCTGCTATTAAAAAAAAAAAAGATAATTACAAATGTTTGAGAGAATGCAGAGAAATAGTAACACTTGTTCATTGCTGGTGGCAATGTAAAATGGTACAGCCACTGTGGAAGACTGTTTGGTGGTTCCTCAGTAAGCAGAGTATAGAACTACCATATAACATGGTAATCCCACTACTAGGTATATACCCCAAAGAACTGAATGCAGGGTCTTGAGCATATGTTTGCACACCAATGTTCATAACTGTGTTATTCACAATTGCCAAAAGACGGAAACAACACAAGTGTCAATCAACTGATGAATGGATAAATAAAATGTGGTACACACACAATGGAATATTATTCAGCCATAAAAAGGAATGAAGTCCTGATACATGAGACAACATGGATGAACCTTGAAGACATGATGTTGAGTGAAATAAGCCACAAACAAAAGGACAAATACTGTATGATCTCACTAATTTGAAACAATAAAAATAAGCAAACTCATAGAGTCAGAATCTAGAATATAGGTTACCAGCGATGGGGTGGGAATAGGGAATGGGAAGTTAAGGCTTAAAATGTATAGCATTCCTATTTGGAATGATGGAAATGTTTTGGAAATGGATGGTGATGATGGTAGCCCTTCATTGTGAACACAATTAACAGCACTGAAATATGTATCTGAATATGATTTGAAGGGGAAATGTTAGATTGTATACAGTAACAGAATAAAAATTTAAAACCAAAATCCATGGATGGAAAGCTGCCCAGCTGCCAGCAACCCCCCAGTACCTCCATGGCAACTGCACCATACAACTACTCTTACATCTTTAAATATATTATTTTTGGGGACAAGGGGGTAGGAAGATCTTGCTTGCTTCATTAATTTACAGAAAAATATTTTTGGCTGATTGTCCTCACACAATTGTGTCGAATTTGGTACAAGAATAATCAAAGTTAGTGGTCAAAAAATCAAACTCACTAATCCAAATACTGAAATAATTCTCACAGGAAATAAAGCAGATTTGGAGACACAGAGAGATGTGACATATGAAGAAACCAAACAGTTTGCTGAAGAAAATGGCTTATTGTTCCTTGAAGCAAGTGCATAAACGGGAGAGAACATAGAAGATGCCTTTCTTGAGGCTGCCAAGAAAATCTGTCAGAACATTCGGGATGGAAGCCAAGTCTGGTATATAGCACAAACCCTCAGCCCCACAGGGAGGCCAGCTAATCAGTGAACCCCAACCCAGAGAAAAGGCTGTGGCTGCTAGTGACCTCTTTGCTGTGGCCCTCATTTAACCTTTCCCTCTGTGTTGGAAGCAGTGCTTTTTACTGCCTTATTGTCTTCTGTACATCTTACTGGGTTTAATTTTTTTAAAAAAATCCATGGAACTGCACTATACAAACAGTGAACCCTAAGTTAAACTATGGACTTTAATTAATAGTACAATTATAAAAATGTGCCAGCATGGGTCATAACAAATGTTCCACACCAATGCAAGATGGTGGTGGTGGGGTGGTATGTGGGAATCTTGTATGTTTTATGCATGATTGTTCTGTAAACAAACACTTACCTTCTAAAATAAAGAAATTTTAAAAGATGGTTATAGAAACTATGAAGTGAGCAAACTAATTAATTTTTTTGAAAAATGGACCAACTGAGCCACTGAATTAAGTGTGGCTGATTTGATAGAATCAATGTTTAAAAAAATCTATTCCATGTCAACAATGATTAAGGGGATGCAAGGCATTGAAATGGCAGTCTATCTTCCCTTCTCTTGGAATTTGAATGCTTGAGAAGTAATGGAAGTTATCAGTCAGAAGCTAAAGCTTAATAAATAGTTAGACTTGAGAAGAGTGCAGATACTCTGTGAGACATTCAGAAGGACCTAAAAGAACTGTGTAATCTGAGTTCCATCCAACAGAGATTTTTAACAACTGTAATGTGATTAACTATGCACCTTTAGTTATCATCTATGTGTACGAATCAAATTGCATTAACCTTCCTAAATATGTGAGTTTGAACCCTCAGTAGCAAAGCACATTTATGCTTGCATAGTTAGCCTATTAAAAAAAAAATAAAATCAACAATTGTGTTGTGAAAAAAAGTCAGAAACTTTAATAAATGCTTTACATATATGAAACTTATTTTCTTCTAAAAATAAGTGGGTGCTTTCTTTCAATTGACATTTACATCTCTATATAACACAGTGAATCATGTGGTAGAAGGTGGACTGTGGTTAACTGTACAAATATGAGTGTTCTCTCATGAACTGTAACAAATGTACAATACTAGTACATGATATTAATAATAGAGGGTGTATGGAAAAGCACAACAAGTGTATGTGATGGACCATAGTCTAATCATGTTATTTCATAATCTGTAACAAATGTTCCACAGCAATGTGAGGTGTTGGTGTAGGGGGAATGTATGGGAATTCTGTGCATTATGCATGACTGTTTGGTAAACTTACAACTTCTCTCATTAAAAAAAAAAACTCAAAAGAAAAGTGGATGCAGTTATGACCTCCATTTTATAGATGAGGCAAGAGCAAAGTTAAGTAATTTACCCAAGGTCTCAGGTAATCACATATAAAATGGGATTTGAATCTGAGCTGTCTTGGGTTTAATTCTGCTCTTTTAACCATAAATATACACTACTTTTGAAAGTGGTTTAAAGCAAGAAAGTGATATTATCATACGTGTGATAAAAAGATCATTCTGCAGCACTATGAAGCATAAACTTGTAGACCTGAAGACCAGGTAAGAAATAGTTAAGGTAAGAGAGAGTAAGGGGTCAACAAGGCAGTAGCAGTTGGGGCTGGAAAAGAAGAAACAAAATGCATGTCTGATTAGAATGGTGTATGAAGAATCCAGGGTGACTCACAGAGTTTCAGCTTTGACAACAGGACAATGCCATTCCATTCACTCAGATGATGGAGCAACAGGGTTTAGGGAAAAAGAGAAAGGTTATTGTTGGACGTTTTGAGTTAGAGCTGCAGCATGGCAAGGAGATGGGTAAGATTCAAGATATTAGGAAGTGAAATGCAAAATCTCTGTTGATTGAAAATCCAGGGAGAAGACAGAGTAAAGAAATGAAGGTTTGTGTGAAGTTTCTCAGAACTCTGTCTTGGACAAATGTTAAGAATAGTGTTGACACTCACAGAACTGGGAGATGTAATGAGTTTGGGACATAATCAGTTTGAGGCACTTGTGAGAAACCTAAATCAAGAGAGGTTATGGATAATTGAACATATCACTCTGGACTCAAAACATAGATTTTTAAAAAAATTTGAGATGATAAAAGAAAATAAGGCATTTTAAACACTCTGGAAAGTGTAGAGTGCTCCACAGACTACTATTATTAGCTACTATTTTCGTTGACTCAATTAAAAAAGACCCTGCTAGTGATATCTCCTTATTCCATGATTAATTGGTGGGAGAGAAGCATTGCTTGTGGTTTTGTGGAGGTAAAAGAAGACATCAGCATTTTGTTCCATTCTTATCAGAATGGCATTTTGCCAGTCTTAGAAACCATTTCAGAAATTATTCACTTGAATTTTAACTGTGAACAATTAAATTCTTTAGAAAGGAATGTTAATTTAGTCTTTTAAATTGGTTACTATCAATTGTGGTACTAAAAAAAAAAGCCTTCCTTTGGGTGATTGGTTGGAATTGAGGATTGTTCTATAGTATAGACTGAAAAGCCCTGTTATCAAGAAAAACACAAATTCTTTGCTATGTTCCAGAAGTCCAGGCTTAACCTTCATTTTTGGATCCCCGTGGTTCACTTGGGAAATAGGACTGAACCAATGAGAAAAAAGTGTGGTGCTTGAGCCCTCAGTTCCTAGACTACATAAGGAAGATCTGAAATGGCTCTGTAAGGTCTCTTGAAGAAGTCATTCTTCCTCTTGCCCCTTAATGCTCTAATAATTATGGAACCAAGGCAAGGTAGGAGTGGAATAAACGTGAGGGGAAATGATAAACTAGACAAGAGAAATTACTGATACATGCAACCAGTCATAATAAATATTCACCAAATACAATACTGGGCATAAATAAATCTCTTCTCCATAGGGACATTGTAGACCAGTGGAGAGACAAATTTATAACTACCAGGCAAAATGTTAATTATGATAATGGAGATAAAAGCAGCAGACAATGAGAGAATAGGAGTAGGGGGCACTTAAAACTACCAGTCAAAGACTGCTTCACAGATAAGATGGTATGAAATAAGAGTTGACGGATGAGCTGGAATTTAACTGGCAGGAAATCTTGAAGGGGCTCCCACTAGCCAAATGAGGGATAATTTGAAATTTTAAAAAATAACAGTAATTGTAGCACATTGAATAAAAAATATCCACAGGTCCAAAATGACATTCAAGAAAGAAAGCAATAAGGAGAGAGGGGATAGGAGTGGGGATAGGAGTGAAAAAAAGCTAATAAATGCTGTGGGGATAATAAAATTAGAGAATCATCATTTTGAAATGCCTAATGTAATACTTAATTCAAACATGACTCATGCATAGATGCTTAGACCGTTGGCTGAAAACTTTTGGGGAATGTGATATTTGAAAAGTGCCAAAGTATCATCCCAGAGTTTACTATTAATTACAAAGGGAAAATGCACCTTTATGATAGAGTGATATGGCAGACGTTGTCTTGAGTGATCAAAATTTAGCATCACGTATAGTGAAACAATGTGATATTATGTGCCTTCTGATGAAGTGCAATCAGAAGTATACAACATCAATTATGAAGTATTTTGGGCCAAAAATGTTAAACCTGAATCTAATCAAACCTCTATTTAACTTCCAGGTTACAGGAAATATAAAGAATAGAGGAGCATGTTAAACAGTGCTGTGAGGAAACAATCAGGTAAATTCAGAATGTAGGGCCTTTGTATAATAAAATGTCCTGGACTTTCCTAGGTCAATATCTTAGGGAAAAAAAGAGCAGACTGTCCTAGATTAAAAGGCATTCAAGAGACATAATAACAAAATACAGTATGTGAATCTTGATTAAATCCCTGTTCAGAAAAAAAAGCCATTAAAGACACATGTGGAAAATTGGGAGGAAATTTGAATATGAGCTGGATATTTGGTTATTTTGTGGAATTGTTAAATTCCTTAGGTGTGATTTCTTAGTTATATATAATATATGTATTCTTAGACTACGCATGAAGTGTTATAATGTCTGTGGCAAACTTTGAAATGATTCAACAAAAATGGTTATATATTTGGTAACATGTCGATGATTTTTTAACTTAAATGGAAGATTTACAGTTCATTGTACTAGTCTTTCAACTTTTTAGTGACTAACAGTTTTCAAAATAAGAAGTTAAAAATATTGTTATAGGGTAGGGGGAGCTTAAAATTATATTTCATCCTAACAAAATCATTTGATATCATTTCTATCTCATGATGTTTAGTAATGAACCAAAATATCTATCCTACCTATTATTCCCCAAATTGTATTTGCAAAATTTAACTTTTCTATACAGGCATACTTAATTTTCCTTAGGCAATATTATGAATGCACTATAGCATAATGACTAAGTATGGGAGCTCTGGAGTAAGTTCTTGTATCTGTTTCTAAATTCCATGAGCAAGGACTTTCATCTTTTCACTACTGTATCTCCAGTGCCTAGAACACCACCTGGCCATAGAGAGTGTACAAATCCTACATTCTGAACAAATGAATTTTTAGAATAGGCATAATGATGGCCCCTACCTCAAGCGTGTTTCTGTATAGGAGAGGCATTAGGGCAGTGATCTTGTTGGAAGGAAGGGCTAGAGAAGTTGAAGATGCATTTACATGGTAAGCATTGCTTTTCTTTAGCTTTTCGTTTATTTGGCACTGTTGTCATGCTTACCCTGTCAAATTTTCCAGGTCCTGGGTCACTCTAGATTTAGACATAATTGGAAGGGCTCATCACCTCCACTGTCTGTGTGCAGCAGTGCTTCGTTCGTTCATGCATTCATTCAATATTTATTGAACCCCTACTTCAAACCTTGAGCAAGCCCATGAGGATTCAGTGATAAACGAACCAACTAAACACCCAAACCAAACAACATACAAAAATCCCTGCCTTCAAGGAGTCCAGTCCAATGTAAGTGAAAGACAAGTAGGCAGTGATAAAAACAAACAAACACGATAACTCATAAAACAAATGTATTTTCAGAACCGCTTTTCCAAGACTCCACCAAAACAAGTATCAGGGACCAAGGAGAGAGTTACTGGCATGAGTTAAGCAAATCACTACCAGATTTTTGAGGACGTTATATTCAAATTTCTACCAAAAGAAGTGCTACCTCCTCAGAATTTTAGGCTTCATGATCTTAGAGGGACTCTGCTTCAAAGACAGGATCTTAAACAGTCTTTTTCTTCCCCTGTCCATTGCTTTCCTGCATCAAACTTCTGGCTGCTTCCTGATTTATCAGCCCAGACACTTGATGCCCAGCTGCTCTCTCTGGCCTGAGGTTAGATCTTTTTGGATCTTGGATCAGTGTCAATGTTGGTGTATATTCACTTGACAAGGTGCTTTTAAGGCCCTCCAAGGGCTGCCTAATGTTATTTAAGTCTACTCCAAGCCCCAAACCTGTATCCATCGCGCTACAACGGTATACTTGACTTGTCACCATAGAAGAATCTGTCTTAAAAGACATCCTCAGACTTTCTGTTCTTATTGTAGGAGATGGTTCTTTCCTTAACTTTCTGTAGATGGCTCTCTCATGCCATGTATAAATGGAGACTAAACCAGACTCAAGCAAAACCAAACAGTAACATCAGTCTCAGTTTGCTGCTATTCAACGCACTAGTGTAGTTTTTGGGTTCAGAATTTCCAGATAATTTAGGAAGTACATATTTCCTAAGTTCTAGTATTATATTCAGCTTTAACCAAATTAGGGTTGAGGCTCATATACCTACCTATTAAATCAAATCTTCATATATTTCAATGCAGTAAAACAAAAAACAAAAACTTGCTAATAACTAAAACCAAAACATTATCATGCAATCAGGATATTTGATTCATGTTTTGGGAAATACAATAAATCCCACTCTGATTATAGCATTTCAAATTGGTAGATAAAGAGTCCCTTATGAATTAAAGTTCCTTAAAAACAGCAAGTCTATATAACAACTTATTTTTATGACTTTTAGTTATAGTCATTTAATCATTTAAGCTATGTAATCACTTATATTGAGCATAGCTATTGTGAACATGTAAGAATGATTTTTCAGTAATGCAAATGAACATTTTATATCTTTTTTCATTAATTTGAATATGCGAAATTTTCAACTGTGGTAATTTACATGGGGTTATAATTATAAAACATCTAAGAAACAGTTTTAAAATCAATGCAAAATATAAAAGGCACACATGAATGAATATGTATAAAAACTGCAGCCACAAGCTATTACACATATAATTAAAATGGATTTATTGCTTTTGGCTTTGATTTTTTTTCTCCTGTTATTAAATCATTATAGGGATCCCTTGAGTTCAATTATAATTACTGATATACATGTTATAATGTTTCACACATATATAGTACATACATAGTCTTTAAAGCCGAACTAATATAATAATATATATGCAAATCTAAATGAGTAAAATTCAGGTAATTAAAAATTATAGTCCCTTAAGTAGCATTAACATATAGGTAGTTGTGAATTACTTCATTGTATGTTGAATTTATATCATAATATAAGGGTGGAATGATGGTATTTGTGAATTCCTTAAATTTCATAAATTTGCAATCTTAAATTATTAGGCATAGCCTTCTAAGTTTAATGATTATATGCTATATTTCAGGGCTTCCTTTTTAGGGACAGGCCAATCATTCCCTGCACACAGTCCCCTGCTAAGCAAAGTTCTCCTACGTGATTGTATGGTATAAGTAACTATAATGATATCTATAGATGATACTTTCTTGGTCACAATTGAGGGAATGGGTGGGTGGTGTTCTGCCCAGATTCCTCAGTTGTATAGATTTGTCAAGTGCCTGAGTAGTGATTAGGGTTGGGGGCTTCACCCAAGAGAAGAGCTGGTAACTCATTAGAATAATCACATTCTCCCAGTGATTTTGAAAGTGAGAGTCAGAGAAAGCTGAAGAGTTGGTAGAAGGAACGGAATTAAAATTTTGAAAGATGGAAATAAAGAAGCTGAATCACCTTTATAGGGGAACACTGCAATAAAACATAAAATCTTGTTTTCTGAGATAATAACAAGGTCATCCAGTTACCAGAGCTGGTCTTGAACAACATTCTAGGTCAGTCTCTGTGAATCAGCTCTGCCAAGATTCCTTTTCTCTCATGATGACTGGTTGTTTGACTTCTCCAGGATTCTCAAGTGGCTGAGTTTCACATGTGTCCATGTGGACATGTGGACAGAGTAACATGAAGTGAACTGACTGTTCCTTGCAACCAAAATATCAGTATAAACTGGTACCAGGAGTGGGGCAGTACACAAGAGATGCTTATAGGAAATGAGGGACATATGGAATTGGTTATGGTGATGAGGCAGGATTAATGGGCAATGAGAATTCCCTTCAAACAGAAATGAAATACTGGGAGCCTGTATTTTGTGGTGCTAGAACAATTAATTAAGCCATAACATGTTGTTTCTTGATGCCTAGATAATACATATTCAACAAAAGCAAGTCTTTTGGGCTTTTGTAACGCTGAAGACTAGGTCCAAAAGATGTATAAAATTGTAGGGTCAGGTGAATTCTTGATTAGTCCATATCTCATGTAAAAGTGTAGGACCCTAAATGTTAGAGTTTGGAGTCCTGGTAATTAAATTTAAGAAATAGTAGAGGTTAAGTGACTCGCTCAATGTCACACCAATGGTATGTAGTAGAGACATGAATTCATCCAGCTTTTCTAACTTCAAATCCGGTTCTTTTCCTGCCACAATGAGAGTTCAGTCTTTAACCCTTTTTGATTTTTTTAAGTTTCATTGTTCTTTCATATTGTCTTCTGGAGGAAATTATGCTCTTTTCTTGCTAAAATTTTCTGTGATGACTCTCACTGGTAAGCTCTTACAGAATTAATGAACAAGAAACTGTATGTTTATAGGAAGTATTGTTATTTTATCTTTACTTTGAATCTATAGATATGGAAGCAAAGAACAATGACAGTAGGACAACATTATACAACAATCTGTGGGTTTTTGGAGTTAAATTTAGGCAGAACAAAGTTAGGGACCATGATTTTTAATCCTCGGTGATCTCCAGTGATTACTAGGTCCCCAGTGAAAAAAGTTTTTTCCCAATTATTTCCACTCTGAATGAAACATTTCCCATTGAACATGATATAAAGGAAGTGAATTAGATTTAGAAATTCAAGCATATTTAATTGACTTTTAAAGAATAAGGAAAAGAAAAAAATGTCAGCAATTTGAAATGCAAAGAGATGTCTTGAGGATTATATACGTGAACATTTAGGCTGACGTTGGAACAAGATTTGTGCCAAAGGCCTTATATTCCACATTGAATGTTATCTGTTGGACCAATGAAGGACTTGTTCCTACAAAGTTTTTACTATTTTTAATAGGAGTACTTTGCTGAAATGTTCTACTAGGGTATGTGATAAAATTTTAGGATAATCAAACTTTTATGATTTTAGAGTGTCTCAAATATGGACAGTATCTTTCTGGAGATAATACTTGGAAAATATTCCTGAAGCCTATGGGGAAATATAATTGTAAAATATATTAGGTGACAATGATCAATTACTTATTTGCTTTTTAACACTTTGCTAAAAAGAACTCATAGAATTCAGCTCTATAATATTGACCTCAACTATGCAGTCAGTCTCCTAAGGAGAACCTAACTTTTTTAGCCAATATATCCTTGGTGTCACCCCTATTCCTTGAATGGAGGATTCAGAACAAAGGTGGGAACCTTCAGTATGGTCACATACTAGCTTTGTCCCATTATTTGAATGATTAAAGGTATTTGAATATTAGGCCTAAGTTTACTTTCTGGATGAGGAAAAGGGAAGATAAAAGATAAAATCTGCCATTTTTCTTTTGGCAGATTAAAAATCACAGGAATCTTTAACTACCCTCCTTTACCTGCCCCTACAACAAACAAGCAAGCAAACCCTAATACTCACACTAAAAGTTCCTGTGCTTCTTCGAACATTTTCCAACATTACGCATAGATTAATCCCACTCTAGAGACAAGTTTTTCATTATTCTCCAAGAAAATGCAAAGTTTTGGAACATGCTAAATGGTCAAGGAGGCAAAAGAGAGAGGAAGAGGAAACAGACATTTTTCATAGGTTAACTCTCCTAATTGTCTTACCCCACTGGGAGGTAAAAGAGACTGTCTCCACTTTACAGAGTAGAAGATGTTAATTCACTCCGTCAAGATCACCCAGCTACTGGCAGAGACTATATCTGACTCCAAAACACGTGCTTTTTTTCTAGTACATCACTTAGCTCCTCACCCTAAGAGAATATTTAGTCATGGACAAAGATAAGTCTTATCTTAACATTTTCAATAAAGATCATATTTTCTCTAGATCTTGAAGCAACTAAGACCTCTTTTCTTAGGTTAGAACTGGCACAAGCACCATAAATCATAAATATGGTAACATTTTGCTAATTGAAGACTCCCATGTTTCCTAGGCATCTTTGATATTCTTAGTCAGACGATTTCTGCCAGGGAATGCCCTGTTAGTAGCAGCTGGATGATAAGTATTTTTAAATAATGATAATAACCAATAGTGGTAGAACTTCCAATGAACTGTATACAATTTGATATTATATAAAACACTTTCTTCGAATTTAGAAAATCCATGTTTCCAAAAGGATGTGTAAATTCTTTGGTAAACTGATCTTAGGAAAAAGAATACACTTATTTAATCAACAAATATAAAGCAAACATTGCTATTTTACTTTTACCATTTCCCCCTTCTCTTTTGCTTATTAATCAAAAACTATTCTGTTTCTTGGCTTCGAGGAGATGATGCTAACAAAATGTACTGTAATTGTTTAGAAGCGATTTTCTCCAGAGAGCCAGGAAGCCGAAGTAGTTTAGTTTCCTATTACTTTCTGCCCCCTGGGTTTTACATTAGTTCTGCACTGACTTTCTTGTCTTGTATATTTGTAAGAGTAAACGATTAGGTAGGAGAGGCTCCAGGGGACTGTTCTTGGCAGTGGCAGGTTGTGCTTAACTACCTTCTACTTGCATGCACCTGATGCCATCGGTTATTAACAGAGTTTGTGGGTATCAATGACTACAATATCTCTTTGCTTAATAGGTGTTCGCAAAGGAAGAAAACGATGTAATAACATTTATTTGCAGGTGCATCCTATGGTCTTAATCCAAGAAACAGGATTTTGTAGAGTTGTTGACAGCTGCTTTACTTGTTCTATGTTTTCATTGCACAGGTTGAGTCATGAATATTCAAAACATGGTCTGCCTGACTATGCTCCCCATGGGAAAAATCAACAAGGAGCAATGTGTGTGGTAGAAAGTAATGGACAGCAAAGGCTGTTGTAAATGGAGTGGAGGAATAAAGCATAAGCAAACCAGAATGATGGTAGAGACAGTTAGTGGAGGATTTTAAGAAATGAAAATGTGGTATATTTTCAACAAATGTGTTGAAGTCATAATATAAATGAAAGTTGTGTTGCTACTTAGAGGATCCTGATGACCTCCATTTCATCTATATTGGCTCAATACTCCAGGTGGTGTGGCTGATGAACCAGTTTTTTAACTTTGTCTCATCATTTTTTTTAGGAAAGGGGTACTTCCCTTCCCTTCCCTTCCCTTCCCTTCCCTTCCCTTCCCTTCCCT